>CM044564.2:24612782-24772782 GCA_024416835.2 Perccottus glenii | reverse complement strand
TATATTTTGTGAAAACGATGATGTCATCGCATCACGTGTCGGCCTCGTCACACGTAACAGCAACAACAATAATGGTGGACTACATGATTGAGTTCGTGCTGCAGAAGCTACTAAGCCTACTAGCTTTATTAAAGCAAAATCTATTGCTTCTATGCAGTTGTGGTGAGCAACAAGCGATAATGGACAACACTATACGCCACATGCTCTTAGATCCACCGCGAAAGAGAACCAGGAGAGCAACCTGGAGAAAATGAATGGAGAGAGAATTTCCGCATGTCCAAAGCACTCAGAACTCAGTCCGTATATTGAAGAGCAAACAACAAACATGAGGGCACCAATTACTACACTCTAAATATATGACTGCAACAATTTGAGAACTTGTTTTTATTAGAAAATAAATATTTAGGTCTTCGTCTTCTTCTGCAGCGCGCAAGGTTATGCGCATGCTCAAAGTCTTCTTCTCCGTGTATAGTGTATATCTGTGGCAGAATTACAGCGCCCCATACTGGTCGGGCATATATACTACATCGTTTTCAGCCGGCCGTGTGTACGCAGATATTTTCTTGAGACGACGCCGTCTCAAGATCGGATAGGGGATGCACTGGCTTCGTGTGGACATAGCCTAAGTCTGACCGGAGTTAGCCTCTGCACATGCTCTACAGAGCACAACAGGCACAATAAAGAAATGAAACAAAGACAAGGGCAGCCAGAGTTTAATGCGAGACACAACTGTGTTTTTGCTACTCTGCCTGAATAAGGCTAAAGCTGGTTGTTTTGACCAGATGTAGCACAAAAAGGTGTACGAACATGTAAACATGTAGAGTTTGGAATGGATGTGTGTATTCTTATCTTTATATTATCGTAGGTTTACATACCATGGCAAAATTTGTGATTTCTTGGCCATTTTTCAGAGAATATGAATAATAACAAAAACCTTTCTTTTACTCATAGTTAGTGTTTGGTTGAAGCCATTTATTGTCAAACAACTCTTTTTAATTTAGAATGACAACAGAAACTACCCAAATGATCAAACATTTACATACACTGGTGATTTTGGTCTGATAACTTGCACACAAGTTGAGACAAACAGGTTTGAATGGCTACTAAAGGTAACCATCCTCACCTGTGACCTGTTTGCTTGTAATCTGTGTGTGTGAATAAAAGGTCAGTGAGTTTCTGGGCTCCTGACAGACCCTAGCATCTCTCATCCAGTGCTGCACTGACATTTCTGTCAAACTATCTGTAGGAAATGATAATTGAACTGTATAAAGCATCCCACTTACAATACACCAACAGCACAGAGACAAGCCTCAAAACCTCTGGAACAAAGTCATTTGGAGTGATGAGACCAAAACTGAACTTTTTGGCCACAACCATAAACATTACATTTGGAGAGGAGTCAACATGGTCTATGATGAAAAGTACACCATTCCTGCTGTGAAACATGGAGGTGGATCTCTGATGTTTTGGGGATGTGTGAGCTACAAAGGCACAGGAAAAGATGACCAAGTCGACCTGTCATTGGCTACAGCAGCAGAAAGTGAAGGTTCTGGACTGGCCTCAGTCTCCTGACCTCAATATTATTGAGCCACTCTGGGGAGATCTCAAACGTGCAGTTCATGCAAGACAGTCCAAGAATTTACAGGAACTGGAGGCTTTTTGCCAAAAAGAATGAGCAGCTTTACCATCTGAGAAAATAAAGAGCCTCATCCACAACGACCACAAAAGACTTCAAGCTGTCACTGATGTTAAATACACGGTATTAAGAACTGGGGTATGTAAACTTTTATCAGGATCATTTGGGTAGTTTCTGTTGCCAGTTTAAAAAGAGTAAACACAGTTGTTTGACAATAAATGGCTTCACCCAAACACTAACTATGAGTAATATACAATAGTATATGTGTTTGTTCATATTCTCTGAAAAATCCCAAATTCTGATTGGGTTCAGGGGCACATACAAAAAAATCACCTCCTTACAAAAAGACTTTAGTCAAGTTAGTTTTTTCGTAGACACCATATTTACACTAATATGAATAAATTTGTTAGTGCAGACTTTTCTAACTATAACAACAACCTCATGAAGCCAGTGCATGGTGTGGCGTCCTGTTTTCAAAGAACCGTGTACATACTCGTGGTTTTGGCTGCTCCCACTGCTACTTTGCTTCTTTCCACCAAACATTTCTCATTTGGCTTCCTCGGATAATGACCTGTCTTCCAAGAATAATGTTTCCAGATGCGGTTGTGAGGTTCGGGGCAATACAAACACACAATTTCAGCCTGGAATGCACATGGCTATGGCTTGAGTCAGACGGCAGGTTCGATGAGGAGCGAGGAAGGATGACACAAAAATAACAAATGTACAAACACAGAGCAAGCATTTTCACAGAGGGACATACAGAGACAGACCACAAAATAGCAGCTTGTGCCAGAATTCTGATTAGAACTGCTGATGGGTGCAGAAGCCTGTCTTTCCCTTATTCTTTCTTGCAGGCCTGTTGATGAGGACAAGTCCCTCTGCCGCTCTAATAGCTCCTACAGTTAGCAACATTCCTGCAGATCAAAAGCACAGTGGGATGGTGGTGAGCACTGGTCTAAGCTGACAGAGGGGTCTACACCAGACTGCCCCTGACCTAGTGCTCAGTTGTCCACATTAAAGTTGTACTGCTTTTGGAGCTACGATGCATGCTGATAGATAAAGATAAAGATCATACATGAGTGAAGGATGTTTCCTGTTTGACCTAGTCCATCGGTAGGAGTAATGTCGTTGTCCCAATATACAGGTACAAGAGAGCATAGATCATCTGGTGAGCCAGGTTTGTAAAGCACTGTGGCTCCACTGGACAGAGCAATCATGCCAAAGCTCACTGTGGACTACACTGATACCATCTGATCTGTTCATGTTTGTCTCAACTACACTGCTGTGATAAAATATCTTCTTCTTTTTCCAAACATACTTCTCTGTGTGGTTATTAATAATGATAGAGGGACTTCTTGCACGTGACTTCATGAAAGAACATTTCAGCTGTTAAGAATTAAAAGTCAATCCTCATCCAAGACTTCATTTACACTTAGGCTTTAAACCCACATTGATCACTGATATTTAGATCCAACCTGACAGAGGAGTGGACTGACAGGTATCATATCAGAACACAGAACAGACCTCGTACATTAATGCTTCATAGTCAGCTTTAATATCAGTCCAGGTGCTGTTAATGACGCTCTAGGGCTGGGCTTCTCGGCTGGACTACCTGCACAGCTCATCACAAAGCTGTTAATGCTTCATTGGCAGCGTTAAATGGGATATCAGAAATATTGATTAAACAGGGAACTGTTTATGGGCTGTAAAAGAAACTGTTACACTAGTCTCAACACTAGGCCCATTACCTGCTCCATCCACTTGTTTACACCTCTGGAGCCCATAGCCTAATGATGATAGTAAAATAATAATGACTTGACCTTCTTGTATACAGGATTACATGACTGTTGAGTTACGCTGGGAATTAACCTAATAAATGCTGGAATCCAGTTAGGCCTACATGTTACATTCTTGGTAATACTGTTTTTCAACAGTTTCAGTTTGCACACACAATACATTAGCACTAAAGTAAGGTGATTAAATATCAAACATTGTTCATATCAGAATATGTAGCTGTTATTTATCCATTATTATCACACATATGTCACACACTGTTCAAATGTAGGTATTTGAAATGTAAATATGTAATTGTTCCTTTAGAATATTGATATATATTCCACATAGTTCTGGAAACATTACATAAACACAGATCATTTTGAAGAACAAATACTGTAGAATGGACAAGAATGCTGACGGTGTTGTAAATCTGAAGGCTCCATGAACACGTCCGGTCAGCAGAATGAAAGCACTTGTTTTGCAGAAGAAGGGCCACTTTTAGCAAGAGGAAGGAAGGTGACGCATTAGCACTGCAATAAGCACAGTATGACTTAGGAAGTGAACATGGAGCAAATCTTCGGCTTTAAACCTGACATTCTCAACTCCGACCTGAGTGTCCTAACCTGGTCCCTAAAGGAGCTGTGATACGCTCCAGAGCAGTCAGCAGGTCACTAAGTTGCTCATATCGATCTGGAGCTAATGCATGCAGTGGGGCCTTACCAGAGTCACCCCCCTTCCTGAACGAGCAGCACACATTACATGCACAAAAATGGAGCAGCAAGTCCAACCACTTATTGTTTTTTTAGCAGCATCTGGAGTACAATGGTGTTTATAAATATTCAAACAGTTAGATGTAATTGTCCATCTGAGTTAGTGTTTTACAGAGGTGTAAAGAATATCTGAAAGCCATACTTGAGTAAAAGTACAGATACCTTACTGTAAAATGACTCCACTACAAGTTACAAGTCACCAATTTAAATACGACTTGAGTAAAAGTCCTAAAGTATCCCTTTTTAAAAGTACTTAAGTATTTTACTCGTACTGAATGTTGGCTCAAAGATGCACTAGACCTCAACACAAAGAGATATTGTAGTTCAGTTAAAAAAAATAAAGTTTATTTATAAGGTTTTACTTTCTAATATAGAAAATAAATTGAACCCATCAATATCGACACGGCAGAACAAAAACACAGATTAAACAAGTCTGTCCAAGCCAAACTCAAGTGCTCAAAAAAGGCATAAGTAAAACATAAAAAAAGGTATTTTCAGTACCTTTTGTTTTTGTTCAGTAAAACAAAAACAAAATAAAAAAAGTCGAATCAGGGCTGGCACTTATAATACATATATATATATATATATATATATATATATATATATATATATATATATAAAATATATATATATATATATATATATGCACTGCATGAAGAGCTGGCTTCGGCTTCATCAGTGGCTGCAGCCATCGCTAATTAACATGAAACACCTGGCGTTCTGCAGGCTGCGAATTCACGTTCACAACGGAGTAACACAAGTAGGCAAATAGCATCCAGTACTTTCAATAGCCTGCAGATGGCGATATCGCCTCTTACACCCAAGAAATAAGGCACGGCAGACAAAGTTGATTTGACGTGCGCAAACACAATGTAGCGAGTGTCAGTTCAAATGTAGTGGAGTAAAGAGTACAAGTATTCAATCAAAAATGTAGTAGAGAGTAAAAGTTGCTTATATTTTTGATACTCAGCACGAGTACAAAGTAGCCAAAAAAATACTTAAGTACAGTAACGAAGTACATTTACTCAAGTACTTTACACCTCCGGTGTTTTATAAATGTAAAGTTGCAGTGTGCACTGCTGGTTGTTGGAAAATTATCTGTTGATTCCAAATCATATGACACAAACTTTAACTTCATTAGACATTATTGAGTGTTTTAGACATTAGACTAAAACACTCATTTAGATGAAAATAGTTTTATTAACGTTTAAAATGTTAACACAATACGCAGTGTGACACATGATTAAGCTCTTCTTTTTGTCTGTCCCAATACAACACAAGCAGAGGTTTGCAGCATCAATCTATCAAAGATAAACTCCAATTTGGCACACATCACTCTGAATAAAGAACAAAGTTTTGTCTTTTTGAGAAGTCCTCATCTGGTGCAGCTCAGGATTTGTGAATGGAAACCACATTACTGTCAATCCACTGTGTTTGAGTAAACCCTGAGCTGAACGCCACAACCCAGTGACTACTCAAGTCCATTTACAAACACATGGAGAGGTTCCCACTGCAAATACAAATCCATAATCTGGCAACGCTTCGATTGAGCTGAACAAACACAACCTTCTGGAAACACAGTTCTTTAACACTGAACCCCACTTCTTTAGTGAAAGGCTGCCCTGAATGCAAATGAGCAATACAGTACTGTTTGTGTTTATAGTATTTCACAGGATGCACAAAAATGACATTTCCAGCTCACAATGATGTTGTTCAATCAGCAGCACAATATTTACTGCCAAGATACAC
The DNA here is from genome assembly GCA_024416835.2 of Perccottus glenii. Taxonomy (NCBI): domain Eukaryota; kingdom Metazoa; phylum Chordata; class Actinopteri; order Gobiiformes; family Odontobutidae; genus Perccottus; species Perccottus glenii. Next base: position 24,766,851 of record CM044564.2, on the reverse strand, counting down.
TATTAACACACATTTAAAGCTCTAAACAACTGGATTAAAGCTTCACAACCAGGATTTATTTTTTGTCCCTGTTGTCCCCAAACACCACTCTCCCCCAACACCAGCAGCTTTACTTTTATTCAAAAGATAAAACTGGACCAATTTTTCCTCCTCAAAATAATACACTACGTTTGGTATAACACAAATCCTTGATAATAAAGCAACAATGACTTGTTGAATGTCTTGTTCTATTACAACATGCTATTAAGTAACACTTGCATTAAAAACAATCTTTATGGCAAGAAACACTTTTCTGAATTACAGTTCATTTTTGAATATTCTATTCATATTTAATTACTGTCAGCTATAAACAGCATGACTTCTGCTGTAGCACACTTCAAGGTGATGTTAAAGGACTCGTCATTGTAGTGAGAAAAGAACAAGACAGAGAAATTGTATAAAAGAGAAAAGAGTAAGGGTAGACATCTTGTAAAATAATTTCAATTAATTAAAAAAATGAATGTAAAAATCAACTACATGGATTGAGATGGTTTGTTTGAGTTAAGATCTTTCTGTGTTGATTTAAAAAACTGGACGAACAAATAAAAAGAAGCAAAAGCATTGGAACAATAAAGCCAGGATTTCAGGTTATAAAGACGCATCACAGAAAACAGCAGAGAACAAAGAAACATGGAGCCATTACAGTTTATAATGTCAGTGTCAAATCAACCACTTAGTATTGTGGCCAGAGATAAGTTAAGATAAGCTTTTGTTGTCTCCATTTAGAGATTTTGTTTGTTTGTTATAGTGTATAATGCATTACAAGATGCACATCACAATAGAATAGTCATACTGTTTTCATAACTATGTACAAATGCAAATAACTCGAGGAAATGAGAAAAAAACAAAAATAAAAGCTTTTGCATAGGAAATTTGACTTCATTAATGTTCATTATGTGGCATTACTGAATATGAATATGAGACCACATTAAATCAATGCAACTTAACAGAAACTGTGCATGAAATTCAACAGGAAGTGGCACTAACTAAAACATGTTTGTTTACACCTTTCAAATCTGCTGACACCAGCTTTAACTCCCTTCACTGACTGTTAGAGAGGAGCACATGTGACACTTTAGAATTAGAAGTAAAGCATAGGCTGAGAGCTGTCATCTTTACCTCAAACGTGCGTGGAGACCGATCCAGTCATGTTGTTATTCCACTGTGCTCTGACTTTCTAATGTCTGTTGTAGCGCGAGTGTAGCAGCAGAGCTATCAGAGTGTGTGTGGGTGGACTAGGATGACAGAGCATCAGAGCTATTGTGAATGCGTTAGTGTGATGGCATGCCGGAGTATTTTGGGGTCTGGCTGCTTCAACGCGGCTTGCGTGAATCATGACTTCCCACATAGTAGGTCACTGAGTGCTGGGTGACTCATTTTCCTGTCTTATAAGGTAACAACATGTGATAGAAACACTGGGTTATCTATAGACCGGGCTCACTGCTGCAAATGTCTGGAGCTGCGCTGCTCAGCCACAGCTCTGTCTCAGCCTTCACACAGGGCTCCAAAATCTTCATCTTTGCTTCCCTTCATTTGAGTTTTACATTGAAAAAAAAAAATATATATATATATACACATTTAATTCATAATTTACCATTTTTCTAGAACAGACAAATCTGCATAAAGACCATGTACAAACAAGTTAGAAATGTTTCTTCTAATCTTAAGAATGTAGTACTGGACCATTGTATTACTGCACGTTTTACCTGCTCAGTTGGTCCATAAATACCCTTGTCTTAAGCATGAACACACTAGTTATCTAAATTGTTAATGGAGTGAAAGAGAGCTCCCGGGTCCGACAGACCCTTTCTGTGTGGAGTTTGCATGTTCTCCCTGTGCTTGGGTGGGTTTCTTCTGGGTACTCCATTTTCCCCCAACAACATCAGAAACAAACTAGACGCTCCCCTGGTGCCCCCGCTGGGATAATAAAGGGATAATAAAAATGTTGTATTTATTAGTTGAACACTCTATTGCATAGATAGATATTTGGATTAAAGCAATGCATTTGGTCATTCAATTAAGGAGTGGGCATTTTTGACAGTAGTCAGCAGTGTCTGGACTTAACCGCCACAGGGCTCAGTTATATCTTGGATGTAAAAAAAATTCTTCAATAGGTCTCAACCTGACTGCTGCTGATATCGTTTGACCAAATTTCTCTCAAACATACTCAAAACCAGGGGTCACCAACACGTCGCTCGTGAGCTACCGATACCTTTCCAGCGCTACAGGTGCTTCCTGCAGTGAGTGGACTGAATGTCATGTGCTGCTGTATAACCAATCATGTGAGGAAAAACAAGGATCATACCCCCCAGCAGAGAGAGGGGGGGGATAAGGCGAGAGGAGTGAGTGAAAGGAGGAAAAGATGATGATATTTGGATGCATTTTAATAAATGTGAAAATAACAAAAGCAGAATGCAGAATTTGCAAGATTAAAACCGTCATATTGAACAATTTAATGATATTAGAATTTGTATTTAACTTTTAAATACTTAAGTACAAAGGATGATTATTGAATAATTGAAGTGATATATAATGTACATATACAGATTATTAAGTCACAACAGCACTAAATTTGGCTGAATAATAAAAGGTATTAAGTGGTACATATCTTAACGAAGCACAAAATGGCGTTCACTGATGGTGGGATTGTAAAAGAGGCTGTGACTGCGATGGCTGAAACTTTATTCAGGACCATAAAAGTAAATTCGGAAGCAGACTTACAGATGAACATTTAGAGTCCATAAGAATAAACCTGAGGCTAAACCTCTCTTGTTGACTTCATCAGTGCCAGTCATCTGACTGAATACACAAGTATCTGTGCTTTTGGAATTGTATTGTTTAGTTTTGACAGCATTTAACTTTTCATTTTATAGTGTGACAGACACAGAAAACAAATGCATAGGCATTTACAAAATGCACAGCAGATGAACTAAATGTTTTTATGTTTTATTAAAATGTGAGTTGTGGACACAGGGTTCAGGGTTAATGTTCTGGAAAAACAAAATAAATTTTGTTTGTGTTGAAATAATCGATGACAATAAATGTAACAAACTCAAGTAGCTCTCTGCCAAATTGAAACTCTTACTTTTACAAAATGAAAATGGCAGAGAGCTACTTGAGTTTGTAACAAAGGTTACAAACCCAATATAAGGAAAAAAGGTTAGAGACCTTTGCTGTAAACTAATGATTTAAAAAAATCACTTTTCCCAGCATTAAGTGTAAACAGTCTCATACTTATTAAAGATTTTTTCCTCAAATTCTGCCCTCTACATCCTTAACAACAACCTGTCACGTATTTGAGACATTTCATTCCTCATCCGAGGAACCTTTTCAATTGAAAATGTCCTGGATGACTGAGAACCTCCACAGACTCATATACCTATGACAAGGATACAGTGGGCAGAATTCAAACATATACTAATGAAGATGGCACATACAATCCTACTTCCTATTGAAATATCTTAGACTTGGGACCGACAAACCATGAAAATAGTTACTCAATAAGACTCTAAAGACTGGATTATAAAATGAATTATTAATGTGCTGATAAAAGGAATTGTTACAATGAAGCTGTGTGGGGCTGAAGTACAGAGGCTTTCATATCAAACAATCAAATGCAAATTCAATAAAGTGTAACAAAAATGAGAGCTCTCATGGAAAAAGCTCAGTGGAAAGTCTCCCCACAGGAAAGAGTTGACAAAGGCGTCGCCCACGAGTCTTCACAAACCACTGCTCATGCATGTGTGTGGGAGTGTGCACGACAAGAATGTGCACAGTCATGTGGCACTGTACCAGTGGGCTGCAGGTTTTGGTGATAGACCATTAATGATTTGACAGATATGTAAGACCCGCCCCCTTTGTATCAGCGCTATTAGGGCTAAATAAAATTAGCCCAGAGGCCTGGATTCCAGCCAATCACAGAACACGTACAGCAGGGGTGTCAAACTCAAATACCCAGTGGGCCAAAATGTAAAACCTGAACAAAGTCGCGGGCCAACATTGAACAAATTAACCTTTTAATATGGACCCAAACAAGTTTTGCTTTATCATTGAATATGGAACAAGCATCGCTTATTACCATACAATATATAATTTAATAGTGGAGACATGCAAAATTGAATTTCAAATGAAAAAACACATCAATGGCATTCATTTATTAAATAAATAAAATTTAAATAAAATTGTATGCCTCTTTTCTATTTGCAGCCTTCTGATTTAAATACCAAAATAAACTTTTTCCACTGGCTAATAATTTTACAAATAAAATGATAATAAATCAATCAACCATTCAAGCCTATGCCTTGTAGCAAGAAAAAGTGCATAAAGAAAACGTTAATTATTGCACACTGGTCTAATCTGATGTGCCCAAGCCAGATACCTGGCATCTCTTCTTGGATGCTAGTTCATCAATGTCTGGGCTCAAGCTCTGAGCTGAAGAAATCCTCAGTATCGAGCGAAGATGTTCATCAGTCAGACGTCTCCTGTGAGTTGTTTTGGTCATATTCATCGAGGAGAAAAGTTGCTCGCATAGATAAGTGCTGCCGAACATGGAGAGCATCTGAGCAGCTTGGGTGCGGAGCTGAGGCATTGTGTCAGGGATGAACCGTGGAAACTGTGCGGCGCCCACAGCATCATACTTTGACTTCAGCGTGTCGTTGCACTGGAGTTCAATCAGCTCCATTTGGATGTTGGTTGGTGCATTTTCCACATCAACTGCGAAGGGATTACTAAGCAGTTCAAACTTGCATTTCTGGGCATCGAAGTCGGCAAATCGCCGGCTAAACTCAGCGGCGAGAACACTGAGTTTTTCAGCAAACTGTGCGCATGGGAACACGGCGGTAGAGATCTGCGCTTTTATGGATTGGCAGCAGGGAAAATGGCAAGGGTTTCCTTGCAGCATCTGATTCTCCCACAGGCACAGTTTAGTTTTGAAGGCCCTCACTGCAGCTTACATGTCTGTGATGATGCGCCCCCGCCCCTGAAGCTGCAGGTTTAGCGCATCGAGATGGCTCGAGATGTCACAGAGAAAGGCCAGCCACAGAGGAGAGAGCGTTTCTGGGTCCAGTCCTGATTGGCGCGCGAAAACAGCAGAGCATTATGGGAAGACAGCAGAGCATTATGGGATTCGTAGTATTAGCGGTGAATGCGCTGTATAATACCGGCGGGCCAGCTCTAGTAGTAATTTGGTATTGTCTCGCGGGCCAAATATAATTACCTCGCGGGCCAAACTTGGCCCGCGGGCCAGAGTTTGACACCTATGACGTACAGTATCCTGGTGTGCGTAGGCTTTACAGTGACAATGGCGGCGCCAGGGGCTAAACCTTTAAAAGGACATGGCAGTAAATGTATATTTGGTAGAAATTCAATATGATGCTAGCGGTGGACGTAAGACGACATTGATGAAGTTTGTGAGGATTTTATAAGAAGACTGAGACTATTTTAAGAAGAGACTAAATTCCAATCAGCCACGGCACTACAGCAGATGGATTTCTACAGTGTTTTCAGGCAGTGACCCTGGGGACGACAGGACGATTATGTGTCAAGTGCTACGTGTTGAATGCTACTGATTTATTGTTAGTGTGGATGTACTTTTCATTCACGTGGATCTGGGTTTTATTTGCTGGTAGGCAACATGCTTTGTTCTCAAGAAAAGAGCTTCTGTCCTGGTTGTGACTGACAGTTGCCTGTAGTAGTGATGTGTTGTTCGGAACGAGCCGGCTCCAAGAGCTGATTCTTTCTAGGTACAAGAAGTACAGAAGACAGAGGCGGAACTGAAAGCATTCAAAGTTAAGAAATGAGTAAACAACAACAAAAAAAAAGCATCTGTCTGCATTTCAATATTATTTGTGAACACAACGCTGAGTGCAGACTTTGGTGTTGTTGATGTTCTTTTCCACCTACTGCAGTAGGCTCTCAAAGCGCTTTACATACATTAAGCTATTTACCAGTGTTACAGAACACTCACTGGAGGCAACTCAACTAACTGTAGGTTTAGTGTCTTGCCTAAGGACACAATGATAGTATGTGGGGGAGAGCAGGGTTGTTATGATGTTTTGGGATGTTTCGAGCAGGGATCGAACCGCCCTACCGCTCTACCCACTGAGCTACTGCCGCCTATTAAAATGTTAAATAATAGTAACTGTACTTTTTCTAACAAAAACAGTAACAGAAATTAGGTTTTGATAAAAACAATGAAAAAGATTCATAATTTCTAAATTCGAATAAAATAAAAGGTTCTGAGTGATATTAATTTAAGAGCCTTTTGGGAGTCATAAGAGCCAAATCTTTGAGAAGAGCCAGATTTCCCATCACTAGACCGTAGTAGTGTTTCTGATAGGCACGGATTAGCATCTATGCTCGATGTCTCTGGCAGCTCGGCTCTCCTCTGCTCAGCGTCAGAGCACTTATTAAGTCCGACTCAGCTCACGGAGCGAGTGCGCTAATCTCTAACAGTTTGTGCGCAGCCAACGGCTTTAAAACAGATTCACTTTAGCAGCTTCAGAAAATGGCTGCTTTATTTATAAGTAAAGACAGCACACAGGACTTTGAAGAAAAAAAGTCAGACGGACCAGAAAGAAAAACCACTGCAGACTCCTGTCAGCTCGTTCGTCAGTGGAGAGTGGCCATACGAGATTGGAAGGCAGCAGGACACTCGGGGCTAATTTAGGGAGTAATGTCAGGGTCCACATTTACACAGAAGGGGCTGTGGGGGGCACATGCAACGCTGCCTTTAAATAACACCTCACTACAGCTGTGTTCACAAACACTAAACACATAACCACAGCAGTGGAGTAAACATGTCTTTTAGTTTGTTATGTAAAAGTGGAAAACAGACACAATAACAGGTGATGATTTGAAAGTCCAGTCACAAAATAGTACTCAAGAAATACTACAATCTTGTTCAAATAATAGCAGTACAATGTGACTTACCAGAATAATCCAGATTTTTAGTATTTTTTTTGCTACATGGCAAACAAGTTACCAGTAGGTGCAGTAGATTATCAGAAAACAAACAAGACCCAGCATTCATGATATGCACGCTCTTAAGACTGGGCAATTGGGCAATTAGTTGAAAGGGTTGTGTTTAAAAAAAATACCAGTGTCTGCCATTGACTGTATTCCACTCCATGATTCTTTAACAACATTCCACAATTTGTTCCACAGTTTTGCTTCAGAAACATTGGATTAAGGTCCGAGGATTGGGCTGGCCACTCCATAACATAATTTTTTTTGGTTTGGAACCAAGACTTTGCTTGTTTACTCGTGTGTTTGGGGTCATTGTCTTGTTGAAACAAACATTTCAAAGACATGTCCTCTTCAGCATAAGGCAACATGACCTCTTCAAGTATTTTGACAAATGCAAACTGATCCATGATCCCTGGTATGTGATAAATAGGCCCAACATCATAGTAGGAGAAACATGCCCATATTATGATGCTTGCTTCACTGTCTTCACTGTGGACTGTGGCTTGAATTCAGAGTTTGGGGGTCGTCTCACGAACTGTCTGTGGCCCTTGGAACTAAAAAAGAACAATTTTACTCTCATCAGTCACAAAATGTTCCTCCATTTTTTTTTTTTTAAAAGCACTTCACCAGTGTCACAGCTGACCACTGGCGGCAAGGTGGGTTAAGTGTCTTGCCCAAGGTCACAACTACAGTATGAACTGTGGGGAGAGCAAGATGTTATGATGTTTTGGGATGTTTCGATCAGGGATTGAACCACCCACCTGCCGGTTGATGGACGGCTGCTCTACCACTGAGCTACTGCCGCCCCATTTCTCTTTAAGCCAGCTAATAAAAAGAAACAAACAGTCCTTTTGAACTGTGCAATAACAATAAAGAAAATTCTGATAGTGTTTTCTGTCACTATTACAACAGTCTGGGACCAGGGAGGCCAGGGGAAACATGAAAGGTGATTAAGCATCGTTGCACATGTTTGTGTAACAGTTAGTACAAACATGTCTATACGCCTGTTTTTGGAGACCAAAGGGTTAGGGCCTAAAAGTTACCTTTCCCTTGAGAAACAATAAGCTGTGATGTTCATTATTGTTTCAACAGCAAGTTTAAATATCCAGTTTAATAATTGTTCATTGAAAAATAACAGGCTCTGCCTCTCATAATTACTGTTTGATGCTAAAATGAGGAACTACAAGAAAGCTCATATTTCCTGCTATGCTGTCAAATACCGTGTGCATGGACAAATCCGAGCCCACCAAAGTAAGTGTGAAGCCAATTAAAAACTGTCAATCATGACATGGCAATCATGCTTAACTTCTAATGTATCAATTTTCATTATTACATAGGATTTCTTTTGTTTATTATAGCCTCACAACAAGAAAATGTATTATTCAACAGGTGCCAAGTGCATCTTGCATCCCAAGTGATGTTTTGAATATAGGTCAGACCTCCACACTGATCATTTTACAGTTTAGCACAAGTGCACTACTCTAAATGATGTCAACTCAACTGAAAACTAGTGGTTGTGCAGTAAACTTTACTTATTTTTTTTAATAATTGAGTAAGTCTGCTAAACACTATTATGTAACAGTTCATCAGAGACAGTGCTGCTGAGGCATTTGGGAATAATAAATAACCTGTACAAATCAAAAAGTGTCAATCAGTTACTATTTTAACTCTACAGTTTAGTGCAGGAAATATCATCAAAGTCAGGACAGACTGAATGTAATCCCAATGTAAGAGAAACAATTGCAAAATGTTCCATGTGGAAGTGATTATGTAATATAGCAAAGACATTTCTAAGAGACATTTGAGGTGTATTGTATTTGTGTATTTGTGTGTCGCGGGTCAGTGAGAGGTGTCGAGTGCGTCAACACTGGGCTGAGCAGTGTGGGCTCAGTGAAAGGTTAACACAGAATGTGGTTTAGTGGCTTTTGGGGCAACAGTTTTGATGAGTCATGTTGAGAAAAGAAAACTGTGCTGATTGTTCAGACACCTCCAGCTGCAGCAGCACCACACTGGAAATATTCACACTGCACATAATACATACCATATATATATATATCTGATCATACAACCAGAGCTGGCTCTAGTTGTCTAGTTTAGCGTCCTAGGCAAGATAACAAATCAGCACTCCATGTTCTACAAATGTCTATGCTGCTTTTTGAAATTTTGATTATTTAACAACAGTATTTTTTAATGAACTGTAATATCTTTTGTGTGTTTGTTATAATTTAATAGAAATATAATTTTTACTTGAAATACTTTAAGACAAATGCAGTCTAAAACCCCGTTTCCAGTGAGGCTCATTAAAATCATTTACATGGTTTAAATCTGGGATCCCCAACCTCTTTTTTTATGCAGACCATTGTAAAGGTTTTCAAGATAAAACTGAAGACTGTGGTTATGGCAAAGTGCTTAGCACTCCTGCCTCACAGCAAGAAGGTTGTGAGTTCAAACCCTGAGTCTGCATAAGACCTCTTAATATAAGAGGTGGTATTCACAAATGGGGCAACTGCAATAATATGTTTAACACCACCTCACATAAACACTGGTAAAAGTACAAGTCTTTTATTAATTGCAACACTACTTATGTAGTATACAGACTTGAATGTTCATGTGGATTTTTTATTGGCGGAAGCACAAACCTAAAGCCAGGCTGGCAGAGCACGAGCAAGTCTTAAAGACAGGGAACCATCAATATGGCTTTTCATTATAAAGATGCTAACAATGGCAGCTGCAACACCTTAAAAATCTGAGGAATTGAACGTCTCCAAGAGTCAGTTAAAAAATACAAGGAAAGGCTTTCTGAATCTACTATATTTATGATTTGTTATTTTTTGTAATCTCACATGACTGCTCACATCACCAGGTGACTATATTCCTTCCCACCAATAAATTGTATTTATTTAATATGGGACCAAAGTGCCAGAGTTAGCCCTGAGGGCTAATTTTCATCTGTAGTCCCATTGGCAGGTTGATGGTAGACAAAGAGGACATGGACACAAAAACAAAAATCCACTACCATTAGGTCAGAAATACAGTATCAAGAGGTTTAGAACATCAAGTTCACAAGATGCCATAGACAACTGCCTGGTCTTCTTAGACTGTGCAGTGGTTATTTGTGAGGACAGGACACTCCAAGTAGAAGTTTATAGGAAGCCAAAACACACACAGATCACACAGACACAGATCAATATTTACTGTTTGATTCCCACCACTCACTGCAGCACAAGCTGGGAGTCATCAGGACTCTTCAGCACAGAGCACAAGAGGTGTCCACAACCTCAGAAGGTCAACGGAAAGAAGAACAACACATCCGTAAAGCGCTGAGAGACTGTGGATACCCCAGATGGACTTTCAACAAAACCAAGAGGACACAGAACCCAAACAGACAGGAGTCTGCAGTCCACCTCCACCTCAAAGAGAAAGGACATTCCTTTGAGGACAGACATGTCCGAATTTTGTCCAGAGAGGCCAGATGGTTTGAGAGAGGAGTGAAGGAAGCCATTTTTGTGAAAATGGAAAAGCCCTCTTTGAACAGAGGAGGTGGCCTCAGATTCATGTGGCCTAGTACAGTATTTATAACAGTGTTCTGAAACCTAAAACAAAAGAGTTGTACTAGAACAACAAACACAGCACCTGAGTGGAGCAGTGTCACTAACGACTCTCCTGAGTCTCAATGACTCTCACATCAGGAGTCACACTTCCCTTTCATGGCCAACGACTATGAGACCAGAACAGCCTGGTCCATCAGGTTTGGTTTCAGGTTAAACTCCTCCCTCTAGAGATATAAGCTCAGCTCTCCTACAGTTGATCTCAGAATTGACAAAGTCTCTTGGAATTAGAGACGAAACGTCTTCATCTTAAAAACTGAGTCCAGATGCTTTTTCTTCAACCTTTTTTCAAAAGGTTTAGTAAAAAACATGTTAAGAACACACACTATACAAAACACACAAAACATAACAACACTGAGACAAAAAAAACACTATAGGTACAAAAGTTTGTATCTGGCAGCCATCTTGCCCTGATGAAGGGTAATTTTTTAACAAAGAACCATGTTTTTAAAATTTTTATTATTTCACTACCTTTTTTGAGTGCCTCTGTGTTCTTTTTTTACTGACTGAGAGATTCCTCCTGAAAAGCACCAAAAGGACACTACTCCCTACATTTGTTATATCCAAGCAGCACTCTAGCATGCCATAATTTGTAAGAAGACTGTGATTGTCTATAAAATTTAAAATCAATAAAATATTGATTGAACGTTGATTTTTCTGTGCGGCCTGGTAGCAGCCCTCATGGACTGGGGGTTGGGGACCTGGAACAAAGATTGATATAGATACTGAAAGGTGTAATTGCAGCCTGAGAGTCTTCCCTTTGGCCAAAATGAGAACTGAAAGTACATGTGTGTAACGTCTTCTTCTTATTAGCTGCTTTTTCTGATTTTGATATAAAAACATTATATTTGATGTCAATGCGTTAAACAAGACAAAAACTTTCCAAAAGCCTGCTTCTTTAAGCAATACACATTTTCATAGAGGACTCCACATTGACTTCTGTGGCTGCTCTTCTGCACTCGGCAGACTTCCAAGCAGCCCCAGACGGTGCTCATAAACCACAGCCACAGACTCTTCGGTTACAGTCTTGGTTCTACAGAGATCAATATTTATCTGCGGCTGTATCAATCAGCTCTTGATTAAAACAGAAGAATAGCAGAGGACCATTCACTCGGCTCTCTGCTGCACACTGAGCCTTTACTATGGTAGACATTTTTCTAAGCCATGTGTGATTGATTTTTCCATCATTGGAAATTACTAATCCAATAATCAGCACAAAGCTCATATCTATAGACAACATGCTGCAAATCAGCATTGCAACATTATCATTTACATTTACAAAATTTTTTTTTTTTTTTACATCAAAATAAAGAGCAGAAATATGTGCAATCATTCTTCTCTGGCTGCAGAGTGAAGTTTGAAGGAACTGTGAGTGCTGATAAAACGTCAGTGTCATCCTAGCAGAACTACTGATGGTCTCCTCATCTGACATGACACTGTCTTAAATGGAAATGGGGCGGCAGTAGCTCAGTGGGTAGAGCGGCCGTCCTTCAACCGGCGGGTGAGTGGTTCGATCCCCGCTCGAAACATCCCAAAACATCATAACATCCCGCTCTCCCCCACATACTGTCGTTGTGTCCTTGGGCAAGACACTTAACCCACTGTGCCTCCTCCCTCCCAATACACACATTGGGGGGCCAGGACTCCCCTGCAAAAGAGACATGTAATCTCAGTGGGACTTTCCTGGTTAAATAAAGGTAAAAAAAAAATAATAATAATTGTGAGGTCAATGTACCAGTAAATGACAGAATTTTAAATAAACTTTTATTCTGTCAAATAGAAGTTGATATAGAGGTTTGCAACGCAGCAGTTATAGAGCCTGTTCCCATCAGTCGTTAAGAAGGTCACGGACACCTCAGAGGTTTTCTTAGGTAACATAAGCAGCACTAACTGACAACTGATGTATCTATAAATTAAATTTAATATACAGTCGTGCTCATAAGTTTACAAACCATGGCAGAATTTAGGGTTTTTGGCCATTTTTTTGAGAATATGAACCTTTTTTTTCACTCATACTGTAGTAAGTTGTTGGGTGAAGCCATTTATTGTCAAACTGTGTTTACTCTTTTTAAATCAGAAACCATCCAAATTACCCTGATCAAACGTTTACATACACTGGTGATTTTGGCACAACACAAGTTGACACAAACAGGTTTGAATGACTACTAAAGGTAACCATCCTCACCTGTGGCCTGTTTGCTTGTAATCAGTGTGTGTATAAAAGGTCAGTGAGTTTCTGGGCTCCTGACAGACCCTAGCATCTCTCATCCAGAGCTGCACTGACGTTTCTGTCTGAGTCATGGGAAAAGCAAAAGAATTGTCTAACTATCTGTGGGAAAAGGTTTAAAACAGGAAAGGGATGTAAAAAGGAAAGGTAAATTCCAGGGAATTGACAATGCCAATCAGCAGTGTTCAAACTCTAATTACGGATCTAATTGTGTGGGCGGAGTGGCTCAGTGGTAGAGCAGTCGTCCTATAACCAGAAGATTGGCGATTCGATTCCCGCTCTGCCCTGTTCATACTTTCGTTGTGTCCTTGGGCAAGACACTTAACCCACCTTGCCTCCAGTGTCTGTATGAATGTCTGCGACTGTAGAGGTGTGTTTGGTGGTGGTAGGAGAAGGTTGAGCGCCGTTTGTATCTCTGTCTGCCCCAGGTGTGAATGTGTGTGAAGGGGGTGAGTGGAAGCACGATGTAAAGCGCTTTGGGTGCCTGAGAAGGGTACAAAAAAGCGCTATATAAATGCATGCCATTTAACATTTAATTAAGAAGTGGAAACCATACCACGGTCAGGTAGACCAACAAGAATTGCAAAGAAAAACCCACAAATAACTTTAGCTGAAATACAGGACTCTAACACAAATTAAGTCAATAAGGCCTATGATGAAAGGTATACCAGTCCTACTGTGAAACATGGAGGTGGATCACTGATGTTTTGGGGATGTGTGAGCTACAAAGACACAGGAAAAGATGAATGCAGCAATCAGATTTCAATCAATTTCATTATCAGAAAATACTGGAGGAACATTTGCACTCAACAGCCCAGAAGCTGTGCATGGGATGTACTTGGACGTTCCAACATGACAACAATCCAAAGCACAAGGCCAAGTCGACCTGTCATTGGCTACAGCAGCATAAAGTGAAGGTTCTGGACTGACCTCAGTCTCCTGACCTCAGTATTCAATATATACTAGGGCCGGGACTTTAACGCGTTAATTAAGATTAATTAATTATGGGACTTTACGCCGATAATTAGGATTAACGCGTTAAACGCAAAAAATAAATAACATAATTTTAACCACACTTATTTTTGACCGCGGAACGTTTTTCAATTAATGAGTTTCGACGGACCGATTAAAATGGAGCACTAGCGTTCTTGACTTCCGACAACAACAAACCACAGTCAACATGAACGAAGAAGCTGACGAGACCGCTTTGCTTGGCCTCGTGGATGGAAAATTTTGTTTTAAAAAAACAAAAGGATGGAAGCGTCGACAAGAGCATGGTTGTGTGCAAGCTATGCAACAAGGAATTTGTGTATCACCACAGCACATCGAGCCTCAAATATCACCTCAACACAAAACGCATAGGAGTTAGCGTGGACGTTAGCCCGACTCCGAGTAAAGTTACAAGGACCCACACCCAACCCACACTCCACCAGATGATCAGGACCAGGGTAACTACATTGCACTGGTCTGCTGGACTGAAATAAATAAACAATATTTTGTTGATTAAGCTTATGTATTCAGTCATTATTCAATGGTATACTATAAATCCATGTGAAAAATTACTTCTCACTGTTCTCAGGTCAAATATTTATATGCAATTAAAATGTGATTAATTTCGATTAATTAATTACAAAGCCTCTAATTAATTAGATAATTTTTTTAATTGAGTTCCAGCCCTAATATATACATATGCTGTGACAAATGGATGTGATTAAATGCATAAAAACATGCCCAATCTATGCTGAGCCACTGGGAGCACAATACTCTGTATTATTACATAGTATGTATTACTGCTGGTGCAGAAACATGACAGGTCTTGAAAATTCAGGTAATAGTCCCCTGCCCCTGACTCCCAAACAGACACTTTTTCTTAGCCTTGAGTCTTGGTCACAACAGAGAGCAGTCTGTGGAAAACACTTTTGAGCTGCTGCTATATGTGGACATGGTGGCACAAGCTGAAATGACAGGCCAGCTCTGGCCAGGCTTTTCTAGTGGCACACACTTCTTGGAAGTCATGATTGATGCCATCTCTTTAGCCTTTCAGCTGCTCTATGAGCAGCTGCCTTAAGAGGACACTGCAGTGACAAGGCCAGGAGCAATATCTGGACTCAAGTAGAAGCACTTGTTATTAGTTTAAGTGACAAAATATATTTTCAATAAAGTTACATAATTTTACGTAACTTTTTTTTACAAGTTAGATTTAATTATGTAATTACAATGTAATCTTAATAATTAGAGTAATAGAACCAGCCTGACTCTTTTGTGTACACTCAGCCACAGGGCCGCTGCTTGCCATCTGGGTGCCCTAAGCAGAATTTCTATGTGATGCCCTCCAGATTGTATTTACATATATTTATGTTTCATTTTATGAGTCTTAATCAGGATAATTAAAATACATTATTTCACATTGACAGTCTTTTACTCTTTGTCCTTTGACTTATTCTTCTCTAGGCTACTCTTCTTATTTTTTTAACTGATGTTTGTGTTGCTTTGTTTGTTCTGTTGAACAGCAGGAGAGTCTAAGTTAGAGATTTAGGAGGCGAGCAGCAAAAGCAGGTTCATCCGACTTAACAGTCGGGAGTCTGGGGGTCCTTCCCCAGAAGGTTTTTAACAAAATAGGTGTACTTTCCCAGCCTGACGTATCATACCCACTTCCTTTCTGAGCGAAAGAAAGGGGATATGGGCACGCTCCGTAAGCCCGTGCCTTCTCTTGGCTAAAGCAAAGCGGGCAACGTCACACTCTCTTCCAAAACAAAAAAGATGGAACCCGCAACAGAGGAAAAGTTTGCCCAAGCTCTCTCGTCTGTTTTAAGTGACCTGGACATGTCTTTAAAACCGCAACGACTGGAAGCTCTAATAACCTTCCTTTGGAAAAAGGACGTTTTTGCAGTACTCCAAACTGGTGATGGGCAATCCGGCTCTTTTCCATGAGCCGGCTCATTTGACTCAGCTCACTTAAAAGAGTCGGCTCGTTTGACTCACAAACGGCTCTTTAAATAATAAATGTTTTAACTTTGACTTTGACTGTGATACGTGTAAAAACAGTTCTAATTAAATTATTAAATGAAATTATACTCACAATGTCTCACAAATTCTTTAAAAATGCATTAATTTGTTATAAAAAAATAATGCTATTAAACATTTGCATTTAAAAAATTTTGCCAATGGAATATCAATTCAGCCTTTTTTTGCTACAGACATTGACTTTTGCATAAACTGGTCCTTTATTGAAGACTGCGTTGTTGTGGGTTGCGGAGTAGGCCTACTTGAGTGAATACATCTCCAACTGTGGAGGTTTTTTTTTGTTTTTATTGAAAGGATTCCCATTAGCTACAGCCATGCTACAGCTATTCTTCATGGGGTCATGAAAAATATATACATAAACAAAAAGAAAAAATAAATCATTAAAAATACAACAAATAAATGGAAAAGATAATTAAACATACACATACACACATACACATACATATACACATATATATACACATTCTCACAGTACATATTTACCCTCATACGGGCATGAAATATACACACATATAAAAACACATTCATACACATACGCCTATATATATACCTACACATGTTCACACACGAAAAAAAAATAATTAAATCTAAACAGTCAGATGTATTATTTTGATAGATGCTGTTTTACATATAATTTAAATTTATTGACATTGTTAGTAAGTATAATATGCGTTGGTAGTTTATTCCATTCCTTCATACCTCTGAACATAAGTGTTTTTTACGGCACTTGTTCTTGCTATGGGTAAGGTGAAGTTGCCTTTAGTTGCATGTCTGGTACTGTACTGATGATTGTCTACACCAAAAAAAAAGATACTTAAACAAAACAGAAGGCAATTTTGAAATGGAAATGTTTCTTATGAAAATCAACAGTGAATACAACAGTCTAGCTTTGACCAACAACCAGTTAAGATCTTTGTGCATTGTTCAGCCCTCCCTTCTAATATAACTGGCTGACACCTCGTGTATGATTGACAGGAATAGACAGTTGAAACGAATGAGGCTTAAATAATTATATTTTTGTGTTGTTCATTGAATTATTAGTCAATTTTTTTTAACTAATTTAAAATAATTTAATATTTTATTATTACATAATGGTTTAATTACTATCGGATTCGGATTCGGACTCTTCAGATATGTGAGCCGGCTCCCATCGTTCACTTAAAAGAGCCGAGTCACTCGCGAACGACCCATCACTACTCCAAACTGGATTGTGAAAAACTTTAATATATCAACTTGGTGTCGTAACGTCCGCTTTGTTTGATTGGTGTATTCGACACCTGTTTGTCACAACATGATCCCGCCCCTGTGAAGGAGGCTGCTGCGGTCGCATTACCAGACTATTCTCTGTCTAGAACAGACAGAGAGATAATCTGTTAAGCAGACTAGTACTTTCCTGTATTTGGGGCATTTTAGATGATGTTAAAATAATACTAATTGGTGTAATTGTGGGATAATTAATTTCTGACTCAGTTCTGGTCCATTTGTGTTTAAAACATAAAACTACAGAGGTCTAAGCTCTGAGAAAAAGCTATGGTAATTTGAAAATGAGCCTACCTCATCTTTAAGAGTCCGATTTACACAGACGGACTTTTTTGGGACACACATCCCTCATGGCCCTCTGAACTAGCTTAGTAGCTTAATGAAATGAATGGCACAAACATCCAGCCTGGGACCCTGAGCAAAAATAAAAACACATAAGGACAATTATCTATCACCACAATGCCCCCTGCAACATTGAATTCATTTATTTTTTGGATTTTTCCCTGAAAAGCTGTGCTCGAGAGGACCTAAGCCCTCGTGGTTGCAAGGGGAGGTGAGGGACGTTTGAAGCTGCTTGCAGATTACTTCAATATTACATTTACACTAAACTGCTGGCGTGCTCATGTGTTTTCTCAGTCCAATTTCATTATACCATAATCTGCAACGGATTGTCAAGCATTATCCCACAGCAGTAAACCTGAGTCAGCTGCAAAATGATTCCAGATATGTATATGTCATTTTTCCGATCCTGATGGGAGTGAAGCAGCAAAAACAAAAATGATGTACCGACACTCTAGAAAAATCTATGTAATGTCTTACAAATACACAAGGTGAAAATAGAACAAAGTAGAAAGTGTTTTATTAAATTGATACTTCACATTATTCCATGCTCTGGCTAAATGCTCTTTTCTGATTGGCTGACAGGTGTGCAACAAATAATGTACCCCACAACTATTTAGGATTACTCTGCATCATTAATATTCACATTTAATATATTTGGCAGACTCTAATAGAAAAGGGGGGTGGCTTATTTGTAAAACACAAAGCAGCTTGATAACCTTCCACAGAAGTCATGTAGTAAAAACTTAGCTCTAGAAACCAGAGCCATCTTTTGTTCCAGGCTGTAAACATGATTTTTATACTTGTAAAGTCGTCATTGGGTTTCTCCTTTTATTTCTGCTTTTGGAGCCTGCCCTCTGGTGGATGGAGGTATATCGCTGTATGGTGGTGCCCTTACTCGAGGCCTTTTAAAGGGTTCCATGAGAGAGGCTTGGAGTAAATGTAAGTAAATGTCAGTAAATGTAATGGAGTGAGTACAGTTCTGGGACATAACTGTAATGCCAGGTGAAGGGCTGTAAAGGGCCTTTCTTCATCCTGTGTCTTCCTGACCCAGGTCGACCTCCGAGCACACCACAAATTATTTTCTGACGCTGAATTCGGAGCCGTGCACAGATGCCTTTTGCTTGTTTATGCCTGGGACTGAGCTCTGTGCAGGTCCCTGGAGGTTATTTTTACTCCTCTAATCCTTCAATGGATTTATAATGGCCCAGACAGACCACATGATCAAAATAAACATGTCAAATGTGCCCTGGGTTTTTCTCTAACCTCTTATTATTTTTCCATTTACATTTTCTAACATCACACGACCTTGGTTATAAAATATGGAGTATAGTAAAATATTCTGGGACATGACTGTAATGATTATCAATAAATCACAACTTTTCCAGTTATGACATATGCTGGACATGCTGTTGGGCAACACAGTCTCAGTCAGACAATTTTTATGCTCTCATATCTGTACATTTCTGTTACATTTATGCTACTGCTGTCCTTTGTCCCAGTTCCCTGTGCACGGCCCAGCACTGCTCAATACTGTTTGTTCTAATGTACAGCCACCCATTGACTATGTGCTTTCAGTAGTTCAATATGTATGTGTGGACACATGTCTGAGTTCAGAGTACATGCGTATGCACACTCTCACTGAGCATAGGAGTTCAGCAGCACTGCATCATGATGGTCCTGCTGTGACGTGCGGCTGAGGTAAAAAAACACATGGAGAGGTGTTTGAACTGAACTCAAGTCTGACTACCTTCAAGTTGGTCCAATTAAGAATTTCCTTCCTATAAGTATTTTACAGCATCTCTTTATCCACGCTCTCAGGTCCAGACTTCACAAGCATTCATGAGATTGTACAGCCAGACACAAAAATGTAACTTAATTTCTCTTGAAGCCTTCATTTTTTTGTTGTTAGATATTTATTTTCTTCTGTTAAGTCTTGTCAGGGGTTGCCTATTCCAGCAGCTTTGGGCCTGAGGCACGGTACACCCTGGACAATGGCCAGTTTACTGTAGGGCTGGTTGTTAGATATGTACATACTTATTTTACAAAAAAATAAAAAGCATATGTGACATCAAAGACATTCAAGGCCCTTGTCCCTGGACGAGTGTTCCAAGCAGTGGACAAAGAACCAAAGGTGAGATTAAACTAACTGTCTAACTGTGTTAGAGACACAATGACACTCTTCCTGATTTAAAGCTCATTATAGTCACATGATCATTTTGTCACATGGTTCAAAACATCAAGTCATATTATGATAATTCATTGCATCAGAGACAAAGCAATGGGAGTGATAGTTCCTTTAGTGAAGCATTTAAATATGTTTAAAGTGTTATTATTTTATATTATGTGACTTGGAAATGTAATGGAAAGACCCTGGTTTAAGTTTTTCTGAATTTTCAGCATGGTAAGCAACATGCTGCCGATGAGGCCCAGATAGAACTGGACTTGAGTGAAACCGTGTTGAACTGATCTCTAGAGATATGAGCAGAAGTGGGCAGATTTCACAAAGTCTTTTCTCAAGTGAGTTAGTTTAAATGAAATGACTCATTCAAATTTCTCTCTAAGTAAAATAGATTTGTCTATAAAGTATATTCTTACACTGAAAAAGTTTCCTGGGGATCAGTCCAGTGTTGACAGACTAGTCACACATTCTTCACTAGAGAGTAGTGTAAACATGGCTGCTACACCTCGAGCTGACTGATTGTGAGAGCTTTCACATCCGGCGGCTGACTGTATTCTGGTTTCCAACTCGGCCTCGTCACAACAATATGACTACAGCAGAATAGAGGGAGAGTGAGGGACATGGGGCGGAGCTGAGGGGTTCAGAGACCGAGGGGTTCAGAGACCGAGGGGCTGGCCCCGGGAGTAAGGGCTACAGTGTGGGGTTGCTGCAGGACACACGCACATATATTGTATCCCCTCTCATTCTCCCACTCACTGCTTCTCTGGAGGAGGTCTGTTTCACTTCCCCATTCCCACAGAAATAGAGCAGAGCTGGCCCACACACGATCAGTGCTCCATGTGCTCCGCGTAAACAGCACACAGCCTGACGTCAGACTGCTCTGTCCTGCTTTAGCTGCATATTAGGGCAAAAATATTCAACATAATATCACACTGTATGTATAGTATCTTAAGATTTTAACTATACCCGTTGAATCAGATTTGAATTAGAAGACTTTAGAAGAGTTGAATAAAGAAAAACATACAGTGTTTTGGACCATTTCCATTTCATGTCAAATTATTTAAATAACAAACCTCAGTACTTGCCTTCTCTGCAAATACAATACAATTTTACCATTTAGGATTTTCAACAGTGCGTTGTCAAAATTTCTTCTTCAATATTTACAAAGATTACAAAATGATGCTCAAATACAAATTTATTATTTAAACATGTAAATAAGGGGACATGCTTATTGTCATAACAGCAAGATATAGTATAAATGATATGGATTTTATGTAGCGTTTTTCCACCTACTAGGCACTCAAAGAGCTTTACATCAAGCTTCTATTCACACATTGTTACAGCTGGAACACCACTAAATGTAAGGTGTAATGTTAAGTGTGTTGCCCAAGGACACAACGCCAGTATGAACTGGGATTTGAACAGCCAACCTTCCAGTAATAGGACCGCTATATACTACTGCTCTACCACTGAGCCACTGCGCACTTATTTACAGTAAACAGTATATTACACTTGATTTTGCCCGCACGTGCAAACATTGGACAACCACTTCATTGACAAAATACTATAATCTGTATTTGCTCTTGATTGTGTTTACTGCAAAGCATTGGTTCCATCTCTCTCACAGAGAATGCAGAAGATATTTGTGAAAAGGGCTCAGTGCAAGTCTCTGAGTCACTCTGTGAAGGAGGAAGACAGGGGTGAGTCACCATGTTTCACAGTCTCTAATAGTACTGCTCTCTGCCACTTCAGTCACTAAATAAAGACACACTACTACTGACCAACGCACCATAAACACACCAGCAATGTCCAACAAATATAATCATCTTTGTAATGTTTCCAGAAGGATGGACAAAAGAGAGACACAGGTCTCATGTGTCTCAGGTGTTCATGTGGGTTTTGAGAAGCTATATCAAGTGTGGTCTTGTCACAAAAGCTTTAAATTTATTTTCTCCACACAACCACTTCATTCTCACAAACAAAAATGTAAACGTAACAAAATGAACCTGATTTCAACTTTGACTCGGGACAAGAACTCAGGTTTGCAATGGTGCAGTAAACACGGGCTCTGTCTGGCACCTGTCTGTGGCAACACTACTCTGTTCAAGCTCTACATGTAGAACATACAGAAGCTTTCATTGGCTGAGCAGAAGAAAGAGAGCTGAATGAAGATGCTTAGCAGAGTCACATCCAAGTCCACACCTGCTTCAGCAACATTATACAGAGTAATCAGCCACAGTGTTAAACAAAGCCGCTCCTCAGTGAACACTTCACTCATAGCATTCTCAAGTCACAGGCCACCTCTTGTTTTGTTTAATGCACCTTATCGTCACTTCTCTTATTAAATTATATTCCATATTTTTCAATACCTGTACAAATGTAAATTGCATATTTGCTTTTTCTTTATATAACTGTATTATTTAGATTTACTTATTTTATTTTATTGTATGTTTTAGTTTATAAAATGAGTTGTGTTAGTTTGCAAATGAGTGTCATGTCTAACCTGACTGTGCCAGATAGAAGTGTTCCACAGTACCATGTTTGCAAAAGACCAGGTACTTTAAATGAATACTTGGAGGTGATTGGATTAATCCACCACAGTTTTATCCAATCACACAGCTCTATGTTGTTCACGTTCATAACGGTAAAACTGTGCTACATCTTCAGACCGAAAACAAGCCCAGACCTGTCAGAGCTGCCACATCATTGAACACAACGAGCCAGTGAGGCCAGGGTTTGGTCGTGAATACTTTGCTTGGAGCAGTTCATGAGGGAGTTTCGTAAGTTTGTAAACTCACAAATCCTGCAAGAATCCAGCTGCAGCACACGATTAGAAAGCTCAACACTAAAAGTGAAATTATCATTTCACAAAAACTGTTTTTGTGTTATCTTTATATTCTCTGAAATAAATTCTGCCCGGGTATGAAACCACAGTAAAGTGCAACACTATATAGTGATTGAGGGGTTAGGGACTAGGGTGTGCATTCGGACACAGCCATGGATGAAGTAAACCAAGGTTTGTAGATTGATAATCTATAATTTATAATACATATTTTATTTTCGTTGATTGTAAATGGATTCTAAACCATTTGTAAAAGAATGCTTGTGTTTGCTCTGATGCACTTTTCATAAAATACCACACGAATTAGGTATCCCCTGTTATTAAAGTACACACTAAAACATAAGTGTCTTTGTCTTGACAGTTTTCTAAACAAATACACTTTGAATTTGAAAAATGAAAGAGGGTCTTGTGGGTTAATGTCAAATAGTGATGGAGTCATCAGAACAGGTGCTGCGTCAGTGTTAGCACAGTGTTAGCACAGTGTTAGCACAGTGACAAAATGAGCATAACTGTAAAAATCCCCCCCTCCGCACACACACAGACTCACTCACATGGATGGGTCTATGAAACACTGACTTATTTAACAGGACAATACAAACATTACTCATCCATCGACATGCCCCCCTCATTCAGAGCTGGTCCTACAGCTAATAAACTTGAGCATGCAAGCCATCCATGAATATATTTAGTCTACAAATCTATTTACCTTGTGTCTTTTGTGTGTGAAAAGTATTCATACATCCCTAAATCAAACCTGGGCTTTGATCCTGAGAAAATCTAAGACAAATGGCTCAAACTGTGACATGGTGTCTAGAAGAAATAGCAATTATTAGTTCAACAATGCATGGAATTGCAGTCATATGACTTCCTCTGAGTTAATCTAACACACCTGGATAATACAGTTGAACTGTCGCTGCATGTTTATGGGTTAGTCAAAGTGCAGCTGGACAACAGCTCAGTGAACGCTCCACTGTCTATGGAGCCACACTTCAGTATCGATGTCACACTCCACCGTCTGATCTCAACTGACAGCTCTGCAAGAACAACCATCTTCTGCCTCCACAGACTCCCGTTCCCCCTCAGCCGTTATTGACCCACAGTTCTGATATTCACCAGAGCTGAAGAGCACAATTGCACAACATTAATAGTAGCTTCTTAATTGGCTTTGCAGCAACAATCATTAGGACCACACTTACGGTTTACAGCTTTCACAGTGGACAAAAGACACATGTTCTTATGGAGTGAGATTTATGCATCTTTGATACTGCTCACAGAGAACAGCAGCTGCCAGGAGCTTCACAGTGAGTGGAAAATGTGAATCACCCACTTTTATTAAGAAAAAGAAATCTGTGCAAATGTAGGCTGTGCCCACCAGTACTCATTGTTTCCACTTGGGAAAAATGTACAAAGCTTTAACATATTCATCATATTCAGTCAGAGCATTGCTGCAGAGCAGTGTGAGGAGTAGTGCTTTCTGAGCTCAGGCATTTCAATTAAGTGTTAATGTTGGTAATAATTCAGACGGATCACTTATTTGGTCATCTTTCCAGTCATTATTGGCTTTAGCACAAAGGCAAATGTCATTTGTATTTGTGATATTTTGGTTTCACAATGTAACAGTGAATGTATAAACACTTAAACTGAAACGGTCAAACTCATTTTATTTTATTAAAACATTATCAAAGATATTGTTATTTGTACATTGCTAAAGACACATTTCCAAAATTGGTTTATTATTATAAATTAAATTATTATTATAATCTCATTTGATAAATGATTAATGGCACTAATTATATTGCATACTTAGAAAAAACATATTCCACGTAAGTGTTTTATCTGATTTGTGTGACTGAGTTGGAACTGTTTAGGAATCAGACAGTATTTATTATTATTAAAAATCAAAATCCTTAACTTGTAGCATTGGACACTTCCCCTCACGTTGCAGTTACCAAACTTTAGTTTGGAGCCTATCCCAGCTGCTTTGGACATGAGGCTGTGTGCACCTTGAACAATGGTCCATTAATCGCAGGGCTAACACTTTGAGACAGACAACTACTGATATACTGTATACTGCATATGGGACATTTTAAAATCATCAGTTCATAAATGTCCCAAAGTAGGCCGGAGAACGCTGGCCAGCTCGAGGACTGTGAGACTTTTGTGAGAGGGGCATATGTATGGTGGAAAAACAGTAGCATTTGTATTATTATTTTTTAATGACAGAAGTTTTAAAAATAGCAAAAGTTCCTCAACCTTTACTCTTCCAGCCGTTTGTTCTGAACTCAAGTACAAACAAACACAAAGCAATAGTACATGACTCTGCAGTAGTTTCACTTTAAGACATCTCTGCAATGTTATTCCAGCGGAAACTATTCTAGATAAGAACTTCAACTGATGGTTTGCTTTTGTTTAACTTGATATTTTTCCAAACATTCATGCAGATGAAGCTGTATGATTACTCAATTAATGACAAAATGATGTAAATGCATTTCCAGAGCACACAAAAGGCCTTTTAACTTCATTTGTCTATTGTCACGTCTTACATAAATTTAAAGCACTATGTCAACTGGACATTTAACAGAAGCAGAACTTGTGACATGAAAGTCATAAAAACATAAAATATTAAATTTAGAGCGCTGAGACACACTTTTTCTGTGAGGTATATATCTAAACCAGTTAGTGCCTTAAGGTCCATTGGGACAGGATGCAGTGGTGTGGCCCTGAGCTCTTCCAGCTCTGCTCGGGCGCTCTGCCGAGGCTCTGTCACTCCCTCGTCTTTCCTTTCTGCCTCTGACATCACTCTCGCCTGGAGACGGGGCGGTGTGCAGAGGGTTGCTGTCGAACTTGGGCTCGTCAGGGTCTAAGATTTCACTTGAAGCTAGGTTCTAGCAGCAGGATAATTGGTATTGTGATATCTGGAGGGTCACTGCATCTCCTGGGCTAAAAATAAACCCTTGTAATAAACTCCTTGACCACACGAAATCAACGAAAACACGCAGTTTGGTGGAATAACACTACTGTATTCACACTGTACACACAGCTACAGTGTAGTGTAAGAGTCTACTCTCCATCCCTTTGTAGAAATAAAATGAAAATACTGAATAGTTTATGGTGAATATACTTTATGTATTTGTTATTTGGGAATGCATGCTCGACACACAAGATTATTGCATCTTCAGCATTTTTGAAAGCATGCAATAGGTATGTTAATATTTAGATGGCCATTGTTATTTAAATAGCAAAGAAAAAAAAAAAATGCACATTTTTGAACACAAAATGCATGTTTCAAGTCAAATGTTTTCTTTCGTAGTTTTCATTCAGCTGGGACATAAGTTAACAGTTTTAAGTTTAAACGGATTGCTCTCATGCTCTCACCCATGTAGCAAAAAGCCCACATGACGCAGCTCAGCCATGTCTGAACACACACCTGTTAATTATTCACAGGCCTGAGGGTCTGCTGTCTGCAGCCACAACCTGTCTTTCCTGATCCTATCTGTATAGATGTTGTTATACCAGGCCCAGAGTCAACGGCAGCAGCATCATCAGAATGGTTTTGGTTTCTGAGAAGGGAGGGGAAGACGGGGTCAGGCTGCACTTCAACCGACAAAGCGAGCTTTACCAGCAGAGAGGCAGAGCTGTGGAAACGTATGTGGGCAGTGAGTGGTTACAGCAACTCAACTCATATACACACATATATATATTCTCTTGAGCATATTTGTAAATAAATAAAAGGTTACCTAGATTGATTGAACATTTCACTTGTTCAAATGTAGCCATAAGTAAAGGCATCAACATCAAGATATGCTTCATCAAGACCTTTCCTCAGAGCCCGATCTGTGAAAGATTATTTGAAACTCTTGGTCTTGGTTTGCTTCTAATTGAAGCCTAAGACAATGTACAGGGTTTTACTTTGTTATTCACAAATTTGAGTTCATTTGACAAAGTGCTAACCTTTTTGTCGAAGTGTTGGTCTGTTTGATGTGAAGACACTCAAAGTCTTGACATGGCTGAGCATAAACACAAGACAAGGTTTAAGGCTATCACTCTAACCAGGCAGCTTAATTTAGTTCAGGTTTGTCATGAGCATTAAAAATAAAATACAATATAAAATTATATTTATTCTAAAGCTATTCGAGTCTAGATTTTCTATCAGCCCGTGCCACCTCTGCACACAGGAGCTAGTCTGCTGCTCTGCAAACTGCTGCCTCATGCTGCCTTCAGCCGGTCAGCCTCTGACCTACTTTCTGCTGCCGTGTGGAAGGAGAAAACACTCCAAACAAAGGCGCTCTCACTGGCGGGGCATTTGGAAAGATGCCTTTGAGGGAAAAGAGAGGGAATGTTGGGACAGGGTTGAGTTCTCAACTGCCTCTGAGCAAAAACTCAAGTTTAAATGTCACTCTCAGACCAAATGAATAGGAGAACTATAATCTGATCTCGTCAAACAGAGACACATTGTTCAAAAGAACTGTCCAACTTTGCTCCAATATAAATCTGCTTTCGATTATGTACAGTCATATCTAATAATGAGGATGGATACTGATAGATCCTCACACCAAGAGTCACATGTGACTCTTGGTGTGAGGAAGCAGACTGTTTTCTGAGCCTCAGCTACAACATATGAAAAATGAAATGGAATATACACTTGGAGGTTTTGCTTTCATAAATATGTCTTTCATAAACATGTATTGACTCTTTAAAGTCTGGATAAAAGCTGATAAAAAATGGAAAATAATTTATCAGAATGTTTTTATGCTGGCTGTGGCCATTGATACAAATGTAATGCTTTTAAAGAGAAATAGAATCACTTGTTCATCATGTCACTTTCTGGGAAATGAAACCCACTGTATTTACATTCTGTGTTGAAAAACGTATGTCCTCTGCTGCCTTGTTGACTGTTCATCTACTAAAGTCACAGCCTCAAAAGGCCAGCACTCCATTTTCTTCCTGACTCTGCCATTGTCTCTCCAGCTGCAGTTATTAACGTGCACACAGAGCCTCAGTGACATGACACAAACAGACTCACGCCACCTCATTGATGACGGATCTCATCAGATCAGCGCTTGGACAATAGGAGTGTGAAGGCCAATAATAGGCACTAACTCAAGGAAAGTCGTGGTTTAGAGCTAAACACCTGTACAATACAGGCTCAGCGATGTATCGGGAGAAGGAATGTGGTAAAAAGCTCACATGAGTCCTAGGTTTTGACAGATACCAATATTAATATTGAGTATCTGAGCTCTTTGTACAGTAATATTGTGAAAGTGAGCAAGTTGTGAGCTAGTTTCATTATTGCTTATTTTGTGTATCGGTATCAGCATCAGCATCAGTGAGTAAACACTCACAGTGTATTACTGTTCATACTTTATAAAAAGTGGTATTGATGCAGAATATATGAAATATTAAAGAGATCATGTCACTAAATCCTGCACTGCACTGAAGAGGGCAGGGTACAGAAGAGCATTTCTGAAGATGGCTGCCAATAAGCATCATAGTGTAGATTATACAGATGATACATGGCAGTGACACAAAATCAATAAGACCATAATGTAATATATCAAAATAAATTGTGAACTTACAACTAAGTTATTTTTTTACACTTTTTTACATTTTTTTACACTCATTTTCTGAAAACAAAGCCATTCTGCAAAGTTTTCAAAAGCTACAGCATAGAAAACACTCTGCAGCCAAGCCTGAAGATCCTAAAGTGACCTGTGTTGCTCACAAAGAATGTAGTGTTATGACAGCCCATGCCATTAGAGTTAAACTATATCTGCTTTGCCTCCGGCTTCTGCAAAATCCATTTCCATCCAAGTCTGTGACATCACACTTTAGTGTTTACTTGCTTATTCATATTTTGAACGTTTGTCGCTGTAACAAGTTCTATTTTGACTTTACGCCACTGGTCAGTCCTGATCTTACGGCACTAGAGTGAGTTGAAGAACAACAACAGAGCGGTGAATGGGGAAAGTGAGGGGCGGGCCCCGGTGGAAGTGGCTGACTCAGAGCGGGTTCACTGAGTTCAGCCTGTAAATAAGTGACGGGAGTGCATTCCAAGCCCCCTCCGTCCCACCATGAGTCTTCTCGGGGGATTCCTAAGCTTTCTGGGGCTAGTCTCTGCTCCTGTGTCAACATTTCCAGAGCATGCTGCCAACGCTGAAGGAGCGAGGGGTGGGAGGGGCTCATTCACACACCGCTCCCTCGTCCCCCAACAAAAACATCCTGAGGGACACAGTCAAACATGAGCAGTTCCTTCTACCTTCAGCCTGTGTCCACACTAACGTTTTTAATCTAAAACATACTTAAACTTTTTAGTATCCAAAGCTAAACTCGAAACACCATTTTGAAAAGTTGACATTGTCTGTGGATGTTCTCAGTCATCCAGGCCATCATAAATTAAATGAAGCCATTAAAAAGACAACAAACATCTTTTTATTTATGCTGTGATGAACATTTGGTAAAATTGTGGCTTGGATAGTGATTAATTTGTTTTCAGAGCTCATATTTCTTTGACAGACTGTGCTGTATATACTCAAACTTTTTAAAATATGTATTATCTTTAATCATGTATATCGTGTCTCTTTTCCAAAATGATGGGCCAGTATATGTCGATATGAATATGGAGTTTGATGGAGGTCTTTTTTTTATGTATGTTAAAATGAAAATGTGTTAGTGTGTATGGGGGCAGTGACTGCAAACTTCAATTTACCCTCAGGATATTTCTGCTCACTCTTTTATGAAAATGTTTTCTACATTGTTTTTTGCTGACAGCATTAATCTCAGACAGTAAGTGACTTAGGTCTGACCTATTGGTGCAATATGTACATTGCCCATCACAATGTATCTCATTTTTTAACAGTTTTAGAACAAATGAGACAATAATAATCACACAGAACAACAACAACCAAATCTCCTCAAGTTAAAATACTTTCAGATATCTCTGTTTTAGTTTTTTTTAAAGGCTTTGATTGATCAGTGAACATAAACAAATCCTTAATCACTAATGTAAAATCTGGGATCATTTTTATTTTACATTCCCACACACACAAAAAAACTAAAATCTCTGTGCCAAATGTGTGAGTTGAATATGCAGATAAATACAGCCCTGAAGCAATGAAGACTCTGGCCATGGCACCATCTGCCCCAGCTTTTGCTAATCATCTCAGCCAGATGGGTGAGCAGATCTTTAGAAGGCAGGGTTTTACTGCCATTTCAAAGCCTCACACACAAACCAGCAGTTCTGCAACAAAAAGGAAAATTGGTTCTACATCCAATGCCTCAAAGCAATTCCAGCAATAGACACTGAGACGGTTGAGGTTTATGAAGCGACACATACCAGAGTCGCTCTGCCGTGTGAAGGGCAACCAAACACCCCCAAAGACAGAGAAGATAGTCCGGTACAGGGCTGATTAACTGCCATTCCCTAATATCCCAAAGACCTCTGTGCAGTGTAGTCCTCTATAACAGTGCTTTAATGAGACACAATGGGACCATCCTAAATCAACGCTGTGATGGCCCGTGATTATTTTTATTATTATTATTATTATTATTATTATTATTATTATTATAAATTAGTTTAGGACACTGGCAGGCTGAGACAAGATATTGGTGAAACAGATTCCAGTCACCTCCACTATTGTTGCCCCACCAGAGGAAGAGATGTTCTTCATACATTACATGGTGGCGGCAGTAGCTCAGTGGGTAGAGCGGTCGTCCTTCAACCAGAAGGTAGCCAGATCGAATCCCGCCCTCCCCACAGTTCATACTGTCGTTGTGTCCTTGGGCAAGACACTTAACCCACCTTGCCTCCAGTGACTGTAACACTGGTAAATAGAAGCTCAATGTAAGTCGCTTTGGATAAAAGCGTCTGCTAAATGGATAAATATAAATATACATTAATGTATTACAACTAGGGATAAAAACACATTGGTTTACTTGCGATGGTGAATCAGCATCATTAGAGTAAGTCTCAGCAGATCTCCCACAGTGATATTTTTTGGATGCCTGCCTCAGATTCATAACATCTACACTATAACATCTAACACTTCATAACAACTATCATAATACTGGTCAGATGGAAGTCCAAATTCTTCCACATTGCTACGCACCTGTCCGTTCAATAATGCATTTAAATTCCTCTCCTTCAAACAGCTGCGTGAGTGTGATGTGCTTTGATGATCTGAAGTTGTTTTTGAGGGCCCACTTGGAGCCGGGCAAGAGGTTGGACATTCCTGAGGCCAGGCCTGAATCCTGAGAACAGCGCCGAGAGTAAGCTCGCTGCCAGACAATGGTGAGGGGTTGAAGGTGAGAAGAGAGGGGCCTTTGCAGCCACTAATATATTCCAAGGAGAATTCTAAACTGCTCAGTCGCCAATTGCCCTACATAATAGTTTCCACGGCAACAGGACCTCAGCTCCAGGGCTTGGGGTACAGAAATGAAGCAGCAGAACAATGACCCCAACTTCCAGTGGAACATTTTTCAGCAGCTCTCTTTCCGCCTTGTGTCAGAAGGTAAGTCAACTCTTGTGTTTCCATCTCGGTGGTTCCCAGGGTCCACAACTACAGGCTGCTCTTCCAAATGCTTGTTTTTACCACTGGCATCTTTTCAACCAGGCAATTAGCATGCATCAGTAGCTTCATGAGAAAACAGAATACAACAGTTTAAAGGATCCTCAGTTTGGATTTTGACAACAATCATTACATTTACATCACACTATTCTGTTAGTCTGGCTAGTTTTACTGCAACTGGAATCACACTAAAGACCAATCTCCAATAGTGGACACACATAAAAATGATTTATACTCATGCTGCTGTTGCATGTAAACATGGCTGAGTTGGACTGGAGCTGGACTAAGTCTAATAATGAGTAAAACCACCGGTCCAAACTGTTGCTGTTCAGTGTACATGTTGCAAGCCAATGAATAAAGCATAGGAGGCTAGTTGTTGTCCTCCTTTAGCGCTGCACCCCTCCCCCACACAAACATAGCATGTAGTTATGAGACAGTCACACACGCACAAACACTGGATATACAGTCTCTAGACAGCTCCAAGAGCAAAGGGAAGGCGGCCATAATGGAATCTAAATAAGCTCATATAAGGCTCATTAAAGCTGCCTTGTGCTCAGTCATTAACTCTCTTCCGCCGTGACCTTCAACTTAAGGTGGACATCGACACAGGCCGGTTTACTTCACACTTAGCAACCGCCACCAAAGACAAAGACGCACCGCTGATTTATGTCCACAGAGGGACGGCACTGTTTATAGACAATAAAATTGATTGACCCACTCAAGTCTTTTTAACTGCGGCATTCTGCAGCCAACACGTCTGCCATGCTCCTTCAGCTGTCACACTCTTAATACATAACATACATTCACTTCACATACTGCACTAAGTTGAATAAAGTCACCATAAACTACAGGGAAGCTTTGTTTCTCATTCTCATTCAACAAGACAAATATGGTAATAATTGACTTATAATGAATATAGTACATATCATCCGCCAAAGACAATTCATTTGTGAATTTTGTTAACAGCAAGTTTTTCAATGTAATATAGATTTGCACAATAGATTTAATTTGTTTGCCCTTGTAGCTTAAGTTTGCTAGCTTGTTTGTATTGATAACTGTGTTTGTTAGACATCTTTTCATTTGGGCACATATCCATCTATATTTTCTGTGTCGTTTTTTTAGTGTCAGTGTTGAGCAATAGTAAAAACTGACAGTATGAGCGTGTAATGGACTTGCTCATGAGCAGCAGTTCTACCTTCAGATATACCCCTGTATCGGTTCAGTGCTAAATACCAGACGGATATGCCAAATCCAGACCTCCCTGCAGAGCACTGGACTCACAACATGCATGTGTCAGTGAGGCTGGGGTCTGCAGCGTGAAGACCAGACCCAAAACTCAGTCAGTCAGTCAGTCAGTCAGTCAGTCAGTCAGGGAGTGCACAACAAGCCCATAGCACCATGCATACAGCAGCCAATCAACTCAAACTTGCCTCTTCCAGCGTTTGTGAATAAATTTTCCTCCTGATTTTTTGTGCGACAATGTTCTCGGGATGGCAGGTGGGCTCCACACCCCTCCCCCACTGACAAGACCAGCGGTGTATTAAAATAGGCCCACCCCAACATTACCAAATACAAAACTGTCAGGGAGCGAGGCAGCCCAAACCCCACCCACCAGCACCTCTCAGACTCAAGAAAACATGGAGATGTCCTCAGCCTTTTCCCAAAACGGACACCGGCTGTGGAGAGGACTTGGAACGCCAGAGGGGCCAGTGACTGAAAAGAGGTGGATTAATGAACTCAGACGGGCTCCTCCCAAAGAAACATAAATGAAGTCTCAGTATTTAACAAGGAAAATGACTCACCATATTTACATTCCACATTAGTTATGGTTATGTTTGTATTAATATTTATTATCTAATACTTTATATAGCCAACATATTGTATAATAAAGTACCTGTGGAGATTCCCTTTGATAAAAACAACCTTTACCTTCAACAATATACCTTTTTTTTTTTTACTAGGGGTATGTATTGGCGATATCACAATACACATGTCAAAATAAATGATACACTGAAACTGTATTGTAATAGAATATATTGCAATTATTTTATTCATTCATTTTCTACCGCTTAGTCCCGTTAGGGGTCGCGGGTGACTGGAGCCTATCCCAGCAGCTTTGGGCCGAAGGCGGGGTACACCCTGGACAGTGGCCAGTTAGTCGCAGGGCTAACACATAGAGACAGACAGTGACAGACAACCATTCACTCTCACATTCATTCACCAGGGACACTAAACATGCATGTCTTTGGACGGTGGGAGGAAGCCGGAGTACCCGGAGAGAACCCACAGTAACACGTGGAGGACATGCAGACTCCTCACAGAAAGACCGGAGTCGGCCGAGAATGTTTGAGTCGTATATATATATATACGATTTGCCTGTAATTGGACTTGATACGAGAATTGCGCCATAACATATTGCGATATTTAGCAGAATACACTTTCTCTTACACATCTATTGCTTACCATATTCATTATAAGATCATAAAAGAGTAAACCAGACAATAATAAAAAATAAAAAAAACAGTTCCGTTAACTGCCACTCTCTGGCAGCGAGGTGGGCATAAACTAAGTGAATGAAATTCAGCCCTGATCACAGTTTTGCGGAGCGGCCTTACCCTGAAGCAGATTAAGTCCAGTCCTGATCACCCTGACCTCTGAACCCAGCAAATGTCTCCTCATATTACCTCTGTTTGTTTGTCTGCTGGCTAAATAGGAAATGGCTGTTGCCATCGCCACTGGTTATTTATTGGATTGCTTTACATTTTTAATTTTATACTCTACAGAGACTACTTTTTAAAACACCTACTAAGTCTTCCATTCACCCATTCACACAGACACTGGTGGGTGAAGTGTCTTGCCCAAGGACACAACGACAGAATGAACTGTGGGGAGAGCTGGAATTGAACCACCAACCTTCCAGTTATAGGACTACCGCTCTACCTATGAGCCATATCATTATAGTTCTTGGATTTAGGTTTTAGTCTGAGGTCCATTAAGGTGACACAGGGTCCTGATATTAGAATAAAAATGTAATGATGTAAGATATACTACAAATATCATATACTGATACTAAATGCACTCACTCAACTGAAATAGCTCTCTTTTTGTTGCAGGTCTCATTTAATCCCATTGGACAAGGTTTACTCAAACTACTCTGAGTGCCCCAAACACCCCTTGTTTACCCAGTGACCCAATGGCTGCTCCTTTAAATCTGGGTCCGGTGTAAGCCATGTGTGCGGTTCCCAGTGGTGCTTGGGTGTACCAGTCTGCCATCTGGATCCCATCATGCACCACAAATACAGATGCAGTGAAAGACTAGCAGCAGCGTGGGCCACCCAGTCTAATGAATGGCCACTGCACATTTCACGCCACGGCAACAGGTTGGTTCATCCAGTGAAAGCTCAACTGTCAGGGAGCGGCCCTGCAAGGCTACCCGAGAGTGTCCTAAAATATCCTTTTGAGACAAAGGAGCAAACTAGAGAGAGGTAATATGTGCTAGAGCATGGTTAAAAATAGAAGCTGTGGTGACGGATAGACCCGTCTTCATGACCTCTGCACAACGCTTTTGGTTTACACTAATGCACCTCATTTTAAAATGCCAAGTCACGCAGTTGTGTTGTAGCAAACATACAACAAAAGCTGTACTAAAGCTGTGATTTAAACCTTTCTGGCTCACACTTCCAAAGTAGAACCAAAGAATCTATATATCCACTTACAGACAGCTCATACCAGGATTTTCAGAGGCTCAAAACTTGAGAATGTAGAGAATCCATTGCTCTCATGCATGTCAAAGCAAAAGCCCCGGTGCTGTTTTGGGCAGTCAAAGGGTCTTGTGGCATGTGAAGCATAAATGATGCAGCTGGAAGCACCGAGAGGGCTGCTTCTTCAGGGGAAGGATATTCTTTTGTTTTGATGTCACATCACACACCATACGGATCATCAAAACATTACATCATGGTGCAAAAATCCAGAGAGAAGCTGCAGCTTTACAGTCCAGTCTCTTCTCTGTAAGGAATGACAGAGAAAACGGAGAAAAGGGACTTGTTTACCCTTAGATTTTTCATTTTTGGTTATATACCTTTTAAAAAGGGATGTTTTGCTGACATTAAGTGACAAAAGCATACATTTTTACCTATTTTTACTGCTATTGAAGGAGCCTGTGTTTATTTATCAGGTGCCCAAGATACAAGCATCAGGGCGGCAGTAGCTCAGTGGTAGAGCATGTTTATGAATGTGTAAAAATGTTGAGTGAATGTATGTGATGTTGGTCGTAGGCGCAAAATGACTTGGCAAAAAAATACAAAAATGACTCAGTGGCGACCCCTAGAAAAGTCAAAATACATTGGGCCTATGGAAAATGAAAGTAAATTTTTCCAATGTAGAAATACAGAACTTGGTTCATCCATAGGACATCTCAGGGCAAACAGAAAAGTCAATGACAGTCACACCCTAAACTCAACAGGAAGTCCGCCATGTGCGGTGAAACGCTGCTGCCACTAAAATCGCACTTGCAGAAAGATGCAAATCATTGTGTTTTAATCTAAATGGCCCCAAATTTGTTAAGTATCATCTAGACACATGTGCCAACCAAAGTTGTGACTTTGTTTATGATATCTTATCCGGTGTGGGTGTGGCAAGCCTGTGAAGAGGCAGCCATTTCTTTGGTACATAAATGCCATTTCCCAATTGCCAGGATCCTTCCTTTAGAGGAAGCCCCTCCAGAGCCACGGCTAGAGTCTTAGAAAACTCCTCAGAATCCTTTGGAACTTGTAAACTTGTACTTTTAGACAAGTTATATTTACATTTTGCCTTTTTAAACAGGGGGGTGACGCGATTCCTGAGTAATCTCAAATCTCCAGCCGGTACTTTGTTTTTCTCGCCTTAGCCCAAGCATAATCTATTATTTTCAAAGGTTCAGACAGCTCCCAGGAAAACCAGGGATTGTGGAGACCTTTAACTCTAAATTACAAGGTGGTGTAGCAGGCCCCAGCAGTAGCACAGGCCCCAGCAGTAGCACAGGCCCGGTTATTAAGTTTGCGCTTTAAAGCACAAAATGCAATCCTCCGAGTACATGTGTCCTTGCGGTCTCAAGGGAGGTGAGGGCCTTTATCGCCGCTTGCGGCTTTAATTATTATTATTATGCATAACACAGTGACCATATCAAGATATAAAACTGTCTCAATATTCTTGTATTCTTGTGGATAGTATCAAACGGTAGGCTTTTGGGGTAAGAAAATGTAGTTTTGTTTCAGTGGCATCATAACTACAGCTGTGCTCAAAGGTTTATAGAATTTGTGATTTTTTTGGGGTAATTTTTCAGAGAAAATAAATGAAAACACAAAAACATTTCTTTCACTCATAGTTAGTGTTTGGGTGAAGCCATTTATTGTCAAACAACTGTGTTTACTCTTTTTAAACTGGCAACAGAAACTACCCAAATGATCCTGATCAAAAGTTTACATTCCCCAGTTCTTAATACCGTGTATTTAACATCAGTGACAGCTTGAAGTCTTTTGTGGTAGTTGTGGATGAGGCTCTTTATTTCCGATGGTAAAGCTGCACATTCTTTTTGGCAAAAAGCCTCCAGTTCCTGTAAATTCTTTGACTGTCTTGCATGAACTGCACGTTTGAGATCTCCCCAGAGTGGCTCAATGAGACTGAGGCCAGTCCAGAACCTTCACTTTATGTTGCTGTGGCCAATGACAGGTCGACTTGGCCTTGTTCTTTGGATTGTTGAATTTGGTCTCATCACTCCAAATGACTTTGTTCCAGAGGTTTTGAGGCTTGCCTCTGTGCTGTTGGGTGTATTGTAAGTGGGATGCTTTATGGCAATTGCGTATTATGGCTTTCTTGACCATTTAGCCCATTTTTCTTCAAGTGCATCCTTTTGAAACAGCCACACCCTTTTTTTAGAGAGTCATTATTTCAGCTGAAGTTTATTGTGGGTTTTTCTTTGCATCCCGAACAATTTTACTGGCAGTTGAATTTTTTGTTGGTCCTCCTGACCTTTTCTTTTTCTACTTCTTAATTAGAGTTTGAACACTCTTTTTACATCCCTTTCCTGTTTAATACAGTTCCGGTTTCATCCGGGTGCTCCGGTTTCCCCTACCACCATAAACATGTACAATATAAAATTAGCTGTTAAGCTATAATCTGGTACAAGCATCTCTGCTCCAGCTTAATGAACATTGTACGTTGTCCTAAAGAAATAAACAAATCTAATAATAATCTTGGTAAATATTTTGAATTTAGTGTTATATACTGTTATGTGCTTTTTAATGTTAGCGATAATGAACACAGCATGAGGCCAAGACAAATGTCTCAATGGTGACAATCAGAAATATTGTATTAATGTTGCGTAGTTGGCTGCCACTTGTTTCTTATATTTCCTCAAGGTCGAGTAGCTCCCTTCTGTGAAACGTGTAAACAGCTTTTTTTTGTGACCAAAGCAC
Source organism: Perccottus glenii (assembly GCA_024416835.2). Lineage (NCBI taxonomy): Eukaryota > Metazoa > Chordata > Actinopteri > Gobiiformes > Odontobutidae > Perccottus > Perccottus glenii. The sequence goes on along the minus strand of CM044564.2, from coordinate 24,729,348 downwards.
TTCTAGAGAACAAATCAATTCATAGACATTCCTGTAGTATAATGGTCATGCTTTCTCCCACTCTGTGTCAGAGGAGCAGGCCACATGCCTCGCAATGACCCAACAATGGCTCTTTCATGGCCTTCAGAGCTAGACAGACAGGCTCGTACAGTGGAGCAGATACTTCACTGGCAGCTCGCTAAAGCCCCAGCAACAACAGACCGGACCTCCATACACATGTGGGACAGGGAGGTGCTCATTCATGGCACATAACTCCTGGCTTTAGGAGGAAAGGGAAGTGGGCCAGCCTTTTAAAAATGAGTACAGGTCTCTAGTGAGAAGCTGGGAAAATGTATAAAGAACTTTGTAAGCAGATGCCCCTGATGAGACGATAAGACTGAAGCCAATAGGACATTGGATGACATATATACAGTATTGGGGTGCACATGGAGTGGTTAGTGCTCCTGCCTCACAACAAGAAACCTGGCTGACTCTAACAGCCCGGGCCGAGTCTGCATGTCCTACCTCACATTAGGCCTGCACGATAAATCGTTATAAAATCGCGATCTCGATTCACCCTGTTCACGATTTAATTTTTAAATGACTTCGATTTAAAAAAAAAAAAACAGCTTTTATTTTGAAAGGACCGCTCTCACAGGATGTCACCGTCAGCCAACGACACAGCGCCTTTTAGTCTCGTGTTTCACTCGTCGAGCGAGCGCGGTAGTTCGGAAATAAACAAAATGGATATGAAAACCCAGGTCCTTGTGACAAGAATCAGCCAACCACTCAGTCTCAACTTGTTCCGAAAAAAGGCTCACATTCCGTGGTGTGGAAGTATTTTGGATTCAAGCAAGAAGACAAGGGTCAATCTGGTGTGATTTGCAAGGTATGCAGCACCGCAAGGTAACACCACAACCAGCAATTAAAGACAAGGTGCCGCTATATATACAAAATAAATTATTAGTTTTTGATACTGCAACTGCACTTCAATGGCCAATTGCTCCTTTTCTTTAAACACTGAACCCTCAGAATGTTGAATGACGTTTCAATTAGCCTATTTAGAGCCACGTTCAGGCCATATTCAGCGCTGTGCGCTAAACTTCTATTTTTGGTAACCTACTTGAATGGCCAGTTGAATGTTAATTGTACAAAAGGCAAGCAGTTAAAGAGTGTTTCTTCTTTATTCATTGAAGCCTCTATGTTTACAGGCTTGTGGTGATGTGCAATGTTCTATAGGTGCCAAAACAAATATTTTTGGTACTTCCAATTTGTTTTGTTTTGTCATGGTTCATGTGTGTAATAAACATTACATTTCATGAGAAAAAAAATTGTTGTAGAGAATCGTGATATCAATTCTAAGTTAAAAAATCGTGATTCATATTTTTCCCAGAATCGTGCAGGCCTACCTCACATCCAAGTAGCAGTTCTTCTTGCTATTGTTCAATTATATACTGTAATTTATTTAAAGATATGGTAACACAGCATCTAAGATTGTAATTTTTTATTTATTTCTATAGTCCTGCAATTTTGGAAAGACAGACACATAGGTCAACATTAATGTGTAGAATAACCAAAATCTATAGCGAATAAATTGTTTTACATAAAACAAGATAAAATTGACAAAGACTAATATTTCAAAGTGTCCTAAGAGTTTCCTGCTGCTCGTGAGATGTAACGTTAGACTGACAGTTCAAAGCCAAACAGTAATAGTTAAATATCTGAACGTGACTGTGGTCAGAGGGGTGCAGTGGAGGAGCAGAGAGCTGGATTATTCTCTACAGAAGACACACTGGATGTTTCTGAATATGTACATCACAATCATATCATAATACTGTTTAATGCATCTGACTTCACTTTTATATTATTATCACATTTTTCACAATGTTTTTTTTTTTTTTAACAAAACGGTTTGCAGTTATTTTGGTTGACTTTCTGACAGTTTTTGTAAAGACCATTGTATTTTTCATTGACTTATATTGCATATAACAATATGGTAATATTTTAATTTCTCCGGTTGGAGTAAATGTTCTAGAGTTTATTTAAAATGCTCGTTACAAACATTATTGCACATGATGCAGTGTGGTAACAGATATTTTGGCTGTTGCTATGGTGATAAATTGGTCATACACTATTCTGCAGTCATAGTTTTTCTTGAAACAAATTTAACTTTTTTTACGAGGTAATGTATGTTTGAACTAGAACTCCGTCTGAAGAGTCTGACAAAGATTATAAAGTAAAGACTAGTTTGGACCTATCCACATTGTTCAGTTTGTTTTCTGTAATAGGCTTTTGTCTTCTAAAAGGCCACATAATCCAAAAACTGGCTTAGTGTCTTCAGGTGAACTCACAATCTTAGAAATTAAATGAATTAATCAGAGTCAAAGCCCGCAACTTCCACTGTATTTGACATTGGAATTTCACAACTCACACAAGACCAAAGCCCAGTTGCGCTCCACGTGGTGCGGCCTCGGCACTCTCTGACAACTCCAGGCCTTACAACAGCTGCTTATCTCTACTAGTCCCACTAAGTCACAAAATCAGCTATGAGACTAACTGCTGCCGGGACAATGGCCAGGTTTGTTTCTGGCTCAAGTATGCAGGAAAACATGGCTTAAAAACAGGGACTTTACTCAAAGCATGTGAGCGACGCCATCAAGTCACTTCAGAGATTAATACTCCACTTTACAACACTGGTTTATGTTAGTACAAGAGATAATCTGATATCGTTTATAAGTCTGTTGTGTCTGTTTTCTTGCACCTGCAAAGGAAGTGACAGAAGGAAGCCTGAGTTCCTTTGTAACAGTACGTTTATAAATGGAAGTGCACTCTTAGTTAGAATGTATTCCTTTGGTTTTCAACTCAAAAGTGACATTAAATTTTCGCTGAACCTAATGAAATAAATAATAATGCCATCTGTTTGGGCTTCTACCAAAGATGTGTCACTTCAAAACAGTTTATCAAACACAGTGAAAGATTGTAGGTGTTGTTGTATATTCCAACTGCAGATTCAAAGCAAACAACAGCAGCAGACAAACAGTTTGTGTGAGCCCAACCACAACAGGAACAAATAAACCCTTCCTGCCAATGAAGGCCAAAAACATCACATTCAGAGAGAAAACAGCACATGGACGAGGTGTGGACTACTTACACACAGGGTCCGCTGCTGTCTGCTGCTGCTGGTCCTTGAGGAGCGCGCCGCTAACACACCTACGGTACATCACTGTGAGGGGCGGGGCACACATGATTGACAGGTGTCTGTGAGGGGCGGGATTATGAACTATGTGACTATTATAGCTATGGCAGGTTCGAAATAATCTGAAGAGGCATTAGCAGTGTTTTGCGAGCTATTTGAAAAATATAGTGAGCTAAGCTACCAGTTACTCTACGTTAAATGAAACTTCACTAAAGCATCCCCCAGAGAAATGTAGCAAGCTAAGCTAAAGCAACAGGACAAAAGAAGTTTACTACTTACTAAATTTAACCAATTTGTTTATTATTATTATTACTTTTAAATTTTATATTTAACCATCTGCATTCCAGGTCAGTGCTACAACAATAAAGGTCAGGTATAAGATGTGGGTCTAGAGCAGTGTCTTAATAAACTGTGGTTTATGCGAATATTTAATAAAGATGCAGACCTACGGCGACAGACCTTCCGGTGATATATGTTCTGGTACAGAAAAATGTTTTTGTAATTCAAATGTAGCTTGGGCAGCTACTTAATAAATACAAAAAAACATTTAATTGATGCTGCTACTGAGAAATTATTTCACCTAGTAGCGTTGCTAAACTGGGCATTAAACAGAAAAAATGTGTTTGAGCTTGCTTGTATCAGAAAATTATAGTCAACATTTTTCATTTGATAGCTATTTGCACCAACACCAAAGCCTACTTCCATTGGATTCTGAACGCTGACGTCTGACTGCCCTGACCTCAAGAACATTCACTAACTAAAAACAAATGGCACAGTTGGAATTACCACTGACAGGCGGCTGTATGAGTGTTCATCTTAGAGAGACCAGAGACAGTAGGACACAACAGTGAGGGAATAGAGAGCTTTGTAGGTTTTATCAATAGAACAGGAGACAAAGCAGACATGTATAGTTCTGATGGATAATGCAAAGTGTGATTAACCAGTTCTTTAACATATTATAAACAGAAGAGAACCACTTGAGCTAGAGACTTCATTCAAATGCAGCATCTGAACTGGTTCAGATGGTCCTAAAGAGACCCTCTGACCTTGTAGTGAGTCCATGTGTTGTTGGCCAATCAGATTCATTGTGCTTGTACTGAGTGTGCTGTGGCAAGACTGCGTTTACACAGCTCCATGTTAATCTATAACCCAAGGCCTATTCTTTGTGACTATGTCAAAATGTGCATCATCTCAAATGTAAGAACGGATGTAGTTCCTCATTTGGGCCGCGCACAGGTTAGCACACACTGGACACACTGTCAGTGACTGCAACAGAGTGATGTTCTACAAAATTTATTGTTCTATTGCATCTGATCTCTCTGACAGCGATAGACCTCAATCAAATGAAATCAGATTCTTGTTATGAAATATGAATAACAATCTAACAAAACAGAATTTAGTCATTGTGCTAAAGCAGTGAACTGCTGTCCAATAACTGACTTTACTCAGTGCCAACATTATGACAGACACACACAACAGTTCACTCAGGTTCAACTCGCACTGTGCCACTGTAAGATTATGTCGTGCTTCTATTCATATGAATCTATAATCTGAAATACAAGTCTTTAATAAAAAGGGCCTCTACAGTTTCAATTACAATTATTTTAAAACTGCAAACAGTCATATCGAATGTCTCTAATGATTGTCTGAAGACGTCTATTCATTCATTACTTGTTATGTTGTCATGTTGGTGGGGGAAACCGGATTACCCGGAGGAAATGCATATATGCTCGTATCTGTGTCACTACTCCCTTAACCCCAATGGGATGAGAATTAGTTCACTCTGCAGCCATCTTCTGCTTTGACTTTAACCTGCTTTTTTTGTATTGAGGCGTCTTCAGAGTCAAGTTGGTGTTGACGGAAAGGCGTGTGTTTGATATTGGAGGTCAGGCTTCATTTCCTGCCTCCCACAGCAGATCCAACTGAACACACACACACAACATACATTTACTGCAGCTTAAGACCCATGTGATAGAAATTCAACCAAAGACATTTACGCAAAGTCTTGTGTGAAAAATGACATGACCCTAACATTCATAATAATAATAATAATAATAATAATAATAATAATAATAATAATAATAATAATAATAATATAATAATCTTTACTTTTATATAGCGCTTTTCCACCTACTGTAGTCAGCACTCAAAGCGCTTTACATACATTAAACTATTTACCAGTGTTACAGAACACTCACTGGAGGCAATGTAGGTTAAGTGTCTTGCCCAAGGACACAACGACAGTATGTGGGGAGATATGTTATGATGTTTTGGGATGTTTCGAGCGGGGATCGAACCACTCACCCGCCGGTTGAAGGACAGCCGCTCTACCCACTGAGCTACTGCCGCCCCGACTCTACTTCTCATTTTAATTAAAAATGGTAGATATGGAAATAAAGCTAGAAAGTTATGGGAGTAATTATTATTATAATTCTAGCGGCTCTAATTTCCAGGTTAGTCCCCCCCCCCAAAAAAAAAAAAAAAAAAGCTTACTTTGTAATCCAATTATATTAAAACATTCTGAACCTATAGGTCTGTGTGCACAGTGAAAGATATGCAGCAGATGGAAAAGACATTTGATGCAGTGCTTCTTTCAGTTGTTAGATCTTTCCTCCTGTTGCTCTAATCTCTCCTTCAGGCTGCTGAAGGTGAAGGCTGGACGAGGCACTTGTAAACAGCAAGTGTATTTGCTGGAGTAGAGACTCTTTTACAACTTCAGAAAAATTAATGAATGGAAAAAAATGTAATAACTAAAGAAGCCTTTCAATCCACTTTTGTGCTCATTCAGATGCACGTCACACAGAGCAGTCTACACTACCGTAGGTCTAATACACTCACTACACAGCCTACAGAAAAACACTAGGACTTGACTAATAAAGCGGTGGTGTCATATCAGAGCCATTATTAATCTATTGTCTTTTAATCATTCAGAAAAGACTTTTAGAGCTCCACTAAATAGGACACATTTCAGATTTTTTATTTTTTTAATAATATTATGTATTTAACTTTTAAATAAAAAGCCACAGCAAGGTGGGCTTTAGCGCTCAGTGAAGGGCCTGCTGGCGGCGGCGGTCTTTACTGCTCTACGAACTCCAGCAGGGGCCCAGCGCAGGCAGGAAGCGGGCATGTTACTGCACTTCTACACCCTCCCCCACACACCCTCCACCCACCTGCACAGCTCACAGGATGCACCTCCCCCCACCCCTCCACCACACCTCCACCAAACCACACCACGCTCCAGTGCTTCAACAACAGATGACACTCAGGGCTTCATGTCAACTGCCTTCAGATTCTGCTAGAACATAATCACCTCTAATAAGTCCAAAAAAACACGCACATCTGTTTCAACATGGCATCAGCCTGCTAGTCAAAGCCTTTCATTTGCATTATCTTATAAGTCATACAGAAATTGAAAATATAATTCTTTGCTAAATCGCATGAGGAGGCTCAAGCTCAACCCTTTAGTGACTCTCACCAGCAGCTGATATGACAAAAGGTGTCCCAAACGTCAGAAATCACTTAAACCTGCTTTAGTGACTTCTAATGCAGTGTACTCATAGTAGAAGGGCTCAACACAAATGAAACAGAATCAACCCTACCTGACCTATCATAACATTATCTAAATTGGCGAGGTCTTCATGCAACGCTTTGTTTCTCTGATTGGTTGTATGATGTTTGTGATTTTGTTTTGCCTCCAGGAAATTCAACTCAAATCGACTGGAACCAGACCAACTCTTTGTATTAAATAAAAATTGAATGGTTGGCTGGTCTGGCTAATTGGCATATGAATTTAAATGCCATAAAAATTCCTCCATAGAATCAAAATTCTTTCATCGGGCCAAAATTCATAATAATAATATAAAATATGTGTCCTCCTTTCCTTACGCTCTTCTTGGAGATTCCCTAAAAGAAGAGTCCAGTATTTTCCAGGGAGAACGTCCTTGGCTGAGTCCGGGACAGACCACAGATAAATCAATACAAGCAGAAGAGCAGTGTTGGTCATCTTACTTCAAAAAAGTAATTAGTTACAGTTACAAATTACTTCTCCCAAAAAGTAATTGAGTTAGGAACTCAGTTACCACATTGTAAAAGTAACTCAGTTACTCAGCAAAGTAACTGAAGTTATTTTTTATGTTCTATAAGGGTATTACGTTCTATAACAGCTTAAATATCAAAGATGTTTAAATTAACTGATTGAAGAATAAAAACACTATATAGCATCGCGCTTTAGTCAACCAAATTGTAGAAACGCGACACTTTACATTCTCAGTAACGGCGTTACAACAATGGGAAACGTAATTTATTCGATTACTTGGTTACTGAAAAATGAACGCCGTTAGTTACGCTGTTATACTCTAACGCTGTTACTTCCAACACTGCAGAAGAGTAAATGTCACACTGCTTTAATCACTGCAGTCTGATGAATTTAGTTTCATTCAATGCATACTTATTCAAATTAAAAGTACATATTAATATAATATTACATGAAATATAATACAAACAAATTTTGACTATTATGACTACTATTATTTATGATTATTTGATTATTTTTTCATTTGATTATAATTTCATTAGAATGATATTGTTGCTGGCATCAACACTCACATACATTTGCCTTCATCTTTTCTATAAGCCTTTCCATAACAGGCTGGAGATAGGTTGGGCTTGTGGATGGGATAATATCAGGCAGTGTTCGGACTAAATTCTCTTTTCTCATTGGCGTGTGTGCACCAGATCTCTGCTCCATATTAGTAATAATAAAGCACCTCATAAAACTTTCAACTGACAAAATACAGCAACAATAATTATTTATGGTCAAGGCTTTAACCTCAAATTGTGTACCCAATAAAGTATAGAAGTAGTACAGTAGATATAAATGTATTTATTTGACATTGTTGGCAAATGAACATGGTATAAACTGATGAATCAAAAGGATTGATTCCGATATTGCATCAGTGCTGATCAGTGCTGGTTTAATATTTGGGCCTGCATGGGTCTGAGTGCCACCTGTGTGAGGTGAGTGTGGTCAGAGGAGCAGAACACTGATGCAGCTGATGTGAGGAGCACAACAGCTGTGTCGCGAACAACAGAGTGTCACAGATCAGGATGTGACCTCAGAGAAACACACAATGCCTTTCTTCTGCTGCACACAACAACACTTTGATTCCACTTTTGTACTCACTGCTCCACTGTTTCAGTGAAAAAGACTGTCTACAAAAACATTTGAATTCTATCTAATTACATTTAACTATTCTTATTCTTAAAGACAGTTTTGTCTGAGTTGAATAGACAATATTCCAAATACAAATTTCAATGCTGAGGGATTTGTACAGGATTTACAGTTGGGCTCATAAGTTTACAGAGTTGGCAGAATTTGTGATTGTTTCGGCATTTTTCTAAAAATATGGGATGTTTTTGTTGTCATTATGATTTAAAAAGAGTTAACACAGTTGTTTGACAATAACTAGGTGAAAGGTTTTAAACCTATGAGCACAATCGGTAAATAAAAAATGAGACTGATAAATGAAAATATTTATTATTTATTATTATTGTTATTCTGCCAAAACTGGGGAGACCCGAGTTCGATTCTCGCTTAGGTCATTTGCCAGGTGACATTCCCCTCTCTCACCATGTTAACTGTCTGTCTACTGTCCTATCAAATAAAGGCTAAAAGCCCCCCCCCCCATACATAAAAATGTATGGGGGGGGCAGTAGCTCAGTGGGTAGAGTGGTCGTCTTTCAACCGGAAGGTAGGCGGTTCGATTCCCGCTCTCCACAGTTCACACTGTCATTGTGTCCTTGGGCAAGACACTTAACCCACCTTGCCTCCAGTGACTGTTACACTGGTAATGTAATGTAAGTCGCTTTGGATAAAAGCGTCTGCTAAATGAATAAATGTAAATGTATGTATGGCCCATGTCTGTGTGATGGTTACAGACAGACGTGAGACTCAGCAGAGCGCTGATGTTTACTCTGGTTCCACTGGACCCACAGAGCGACACAGCAGGACGCCAGCCCCACGACGGTCCTCTGATGTGACGGGGTTTACGTGTCACTGTGCGGTAGCAGCAGGAATGGGCTATGAGGACCACCTCCACCACGATGATTACTAGAGCCCATAACAGCCGCACTGATGTGGAGCTAATGCTTTTATTCTGTTCTGAAATGTGCAGACACGTTCTACCATTGGCTCTGCTGCAGTACATACAGAAAACATGTGCTGGGGACAAAACGGAGCCTGGAAGAGACAGACAACCTGCCAAAGGCTCTTCACAAGAGAACAGTTTTAACTTGCAAACTGTGGAATTTATGGATCCATCTTTTTAACCTGTTGGCAGTAATAACATGCTCAAAGTGGGCTGGCTCATGGGTCTCCTGGTTTGTGATATGGAGTCAGAAGTACTCTATAATGTTTTCACTTTCACACTATTAAATTATTCATTCATTTTCTACCACTTAGTCCCGTTAGGGGTCACGGGTGACTGGAGTGCTAACTACTCTGCCTCGTTTTTACACCACCACAATGGATTTGAAATGAAATGAACAAGATGTGCTTTAACTGCCGACTTTTAGCTTTAATTTGAGGGTATTTACATCTATATCAGGTGAATGTAGGAATTACAACAGTTTGTATTTGTGCCTCCCACTTTTTAAGGGACCAAAGTAATGGGACAGATTAACAATCATAGATTAAACTTTCACTTTTTAATACTTGGTCCTTTTCAGTCAATTACAGCCTGAAGTCTGGAACACATAGAAATCACCAGACGCTGGATTTCATCCCTGGTAATGATCTGCCAGGCCTCTACTGCAACTGTCTTCAGTTCCTGCTTGTTCTTGGGTTATTTTCCCTTCAGTCTTGTCTTCAGAAAGTGAAATACATGTTCAATCAGATTCAGGTCAGGTCATTGACTTGGCCATTGCATAACATTCCACTTCTTTCTCTTAAAAAAACTCTTTGGTTGCTTTCACAGTATGCTTCGGATCATTGTCCATCTGCACTGTGAAGCATTTGACTGAATATGAGCAGATAATACTGCCCGAAACACTTCAGAATTCATCCTGCTGCTTTTGTCAGCGTCACATCATCAATAAATACAAGAGAACCAGTTCCATTGGCAGCCATGACACTACCACCACATGCTTCACTGATGAGGTGCTATGCTTTGGATCATGAGCAGTTCCTTTCCTTCTCCAGACTCTTCTCTTCCCATCACTCTGGTACAAGTTGATCTTGGTCTCATTGGTCAATAGGATGTTGTTCCAGAACTGTGAAGGCTTTTTTAGATGTTGTTTGGCAAACTCTAATCTGACTCTAATTTGGGTTGTGGTGAACCCTCTGTATTCACTCTGGTCAAGTCTTCTCTTGAGTGTTGACTTTGACACTCATACACCTACCTCCTGGAGAGTGTTCTTGATCTGGCCAACTAATGTGAAGGGTGTTTTCTTTACCAGGGAAAGAATTCTTAGGTCTTCCACCACAGTTGTTTTCCGTGGTCTTCCGGGTCTTTTTGGTGTTGTTGAGTTCACCGGTGCGTTCTTTCTTTTTAAGGATGTAAAGTTGATTTGGCCACATCTTAAGTTTTTGCTTAACATAACTGAGTGCAGTGACATAACATAGTCACTGCACTCAGTTATGAACTGTCCATGAACTGTTCACTGAACTGCATAAACTACATTACTCTGTTTGAGGGGATCTTGTCTTTAGGATGGACCAGTTTTTGACGCAGCATGTTCCCTGGTTTAAGGGGTTCAGGGGAAACCCCTCCCTCTAGAGATAAAGCTCAGCTCTCTTACCAGTTGATCTCAGAATTGATAAATTCTCTTGGAATTAGAGACAAAATGGCTTCACCTTGAAACCAGATGCTTTTACTTCAACCTTTTTTTCCAAGATGTCCTGGATGACTGAGAACCTTCACAGACATATAGAGCCAAAAAGATTAGAATTGTGTCAATGTCCCAATATTTATGGACCTGACTGTACTGTTAATCCCATTACATATTTTACAGGTGCTGTGACATAAATATAGGTGAATGTAATGTTTAAAAGGACATCATCAAATGTCCATGTCCCAGCTGAATTTCCCATTAGCTGCTCTAGTGCTCAGTGTGGGTGTCCTAAGTCTACCTTACCCTTGCCCTTGGCCCCTGTGCCCCAGGCAACTCCAGTAGTGCACTAATCCAACACAAAAAGCTCATTATACAAGAGTAATGTTTCATTTACTTGGTGTCATTCCTCTCAGACCTGTTCGCTCTGCCTAAGCCCGCACCAAACCCCCTTCCTCCAAATGTTGAACTCCAAACCACACACCAACAGTTCAGTTACACTGCAAAGTTCGGGAAAATAGGCATGATGAAATCCTGAGCCTGTTACAGCATGGATGAAGTATCACTTAAAACATAGCTGGTTTGTTAGATAAGAAGTGTTTCTGTGTGCCAAGCAGGCTGTCATTCTTTTCAGCCCAGGTTTTATTGTCAGCCTAAAAAACTAAACCTAAGACTTACCACTATCGAGAGGAGCCACCTCAGCTGGCTCCTCTCGATGTGGAGGAGCAGCGGCTCTACTTTGAGCTCCTCCCGAGTGACCGAGCTCCTCACCTGATCTCTAAGGGAGCGCCCCGCCACCCTGCGGAGAAAAGCTCATTTCGGCCGCTTGTATCTGGGATCTTGTTCTTTCGGTCATGACCAAAAGCTCATGACCATAGGTGAGAGTAGGGACATAGTTCGACCAGTAAATCCAATACTTCACCTTGCAGCTCTGCTCCTTCATTACATCAATTGCATTACTGCAGAAGCTGCACCGATCTGCCTGTCAACCTTACGCTCATTCCTTCCCTCAGTCTTGAACAAGACCCCAAGTGACTTGTTCACTTGTAAAAGTCAGTAGCAGCAAAGTGATTAGTGAAAGTTTATTTAGGGCCAGAAATCTTCAAAATTTATTTGAATACTTTCCATTTTAAAATGCCAAATTGGACAGTTACATTGCAAATCATGCCATCATTGCATGACTTACCTAGCAAGTGTCTCCCACACACTTCACAAGCCATCCCAGACAGAGGAGTGGAGTCTAGTGCACGGAGGGAGAAGTAGAGAGCACAACACAGAGCAGGGAAACAATGACTCTGGGAGCAAAGTGCAGGATCTTAGGTTTCTGCAGCACTGGCAGCGGCCCAGTCAAACATGCCTTTGAGCTGACGTGGGACAGCTATGGGAACATTTTTTATTCCAGCCAAGCCATTGACTTGGGCTAAGTTAGTCAAAACAGCTATGATCGTGCAGTTTTAACAACTTAAGTAGGGTCTAAGACTAAGACTTTTTTCTCTCAAAATCATCCAAAAAGGAGCCACAGTGAGCAGTCATCCTATAACCGGAGGGTTGGAGGTTTGATTCCTGCTCTCCCTAGTTCATACAGATGTAGCTTACCACCACCAGCGTGTGAATGAATAATGTGCGCTTTAGTCTTTATGGAAGGGAAACAAGCGCAACATAAATTGAATATATTATTATGATATCATAATGCTCCTTCTGTATGTCTCTGCTGCAGCCCATGAGAGTAAGTGTAGGGTTCTCCAACTTAAGGTCAACAATACATATAATTAATACATAATAATGCATATTAAAGGTAACAGTTATACAAATGAGAGTTGATCTGATAAGGTTTTGGGGGAAACACATGAGACCAGTGTTTATTATTGGGTTTGATCTAAGGAGGTTTTAGGTCTCAGCTAAAGTTAATAAGAACTAATTATTGAACACAAAATAATTCACCAGGTCTAAATCCAGACCAGAGGCAGATTTATTTGGAATATTATTTTGTTAATATTCACTTATTCAAAGTACCTAATTGAAAATTGAATTGAAAAAATCTAAACAAATAAAAAAATAAAATAAAAGGTAAAGGTATGTATGTATTTATATATATACTGATTTAGCTCCTGTTTTAAGGAGTGGAAGTTAGTCCACAGACTGGTATGTATTTTTCCTTTGTAAAAGAGCATTCAAAAATTACAGCTAACATGATTATAACAATATTTAAAAAAGTTACAGTAGGTCACACATTATTCCAACATTGTGCCGCCCTAGCCCACAGCTTCCAGAGAAATTCTTCTGTTCTGTCTGAAACTCTGAAAACAGTTGAAGACAGTAAGTCTTCTATCAATTTGATTAATTGCTATGATGCAGCCATAATGTATGCCAAGAGTGGACCAAGAAGAGAAAGTTATAACTTTATATGTGATGCAATAACTCAGCAATAATAATAAAATAGTATTTACTGATGATGTCTGTTCAAATTTTACATGTGCCTCCAAAGGAAATGTTAACTGACTTTAGGGTGGATGAGAAGTGTGCTTGTCTCTAACAGGTGCCCTTTAGATGTCCCTGAAATCCTTTTCTGTAATTATAGCAGCTGGGCAAACCACAGATGAGATCTTAAGACCATCTCCATCAGAAAACACTCCTCTGCTTTAAAAAAAAATAATTGTACTGATGCTATTAAGACACATTATATTTGATAAACTTTGAAGAGCTATCTTTGTTCACACTGAGCTCAAAAGTGTCTCAGATCAGACTTGTCAGTGTAAACAGGACACACCTTATGATTCTGTTCTCTTTGCATCGGTCTGGGGTCATTTCAAGGGGTCAAAGGGCATGATATTTATGTGAAAGGCCAACAGGGACTAAGCGGCTGCTTAGGGCCCCCTAACAGCTCCAGCGTTTGTTGAACCACCAACTTCACTGGAGAAACTACTGAACCCTAGAGGTGAGAAACCTTGATAATGCACGTTGAAGCAGGGGTTTTTATCAGTACACAGTACAGTATTCTTATCCAAAACAATGGCACAGATTCACATCACATACTGTCTTTGGGTTGTTTTTGTGTTGGCAAAAGGAATGTCACAATTTAGTTCAGATTATAAATGAGCTTCACCTCTGAGCCTAAAGGAAATGTACTATTGTTGTAATGTAATCTGCTGCTGCTGCCAGTTTTTTGTTACTGGGATTTTGAATTAAACAAGAGCTGTACTGATGTAAGGCATCGCTGTTATAAATTCAGGGTGCAGAAGGGCCCCCATGACCTTATCATGCTTAGGGCCCCCACATGAACAGGGCCTGGGTCCTGAGCAGCGTAGGCCGTAGTAATGTGAAGGATCACACACACACACATTGAGCAGGGGGCTTACTGTACAGAACAAAAGACTGAGTACACCACTGTGCTCGTGCACTCACAGAGGTGCTAACACACCACCAGGTTCTTATCCTCATTGAAGCTGTCAGAAATAGGTACATGTAATGATATTCTATTAAAAATATATATAGAATATGATTGGACTTAAATCAAGTAAAACAATTGTATAACATTTTACTATGATTGAACCTGACCACTGATGATAACACTCACACAGGTTCAGATTACATGTAATGAATAGAAATAGAAAGACTAAAAGTATAGTACAGAAATCTCAGCCCAATGTACAGTATTAAATAATATGAATTTATATTATATATATATATATATATATCTATATATATATATATATATATATATATATATATATATATATATAATATGAATGGTAAATCAATGGAACAGCAGGTTTAATAGTGTGAACGTGAAAATAGTCCACAACTCTTCATGTGTTCACAACATGACATACTCACAGTGGAAGTGACAATGGTATTTAGAAATTAGATCAGCATAAGAGCAGTGAATTTTAAATGATATGTATTCAGGATATATTAAAAATCAGACTAACCCTAAACTGGAACGAACACACCCATCAGCCCACACTCAGGGCGTGTTACATCCACAGTAGCCAAATAAAACTCACAATGATAAAACACACAAAAATAATCATGTGACCAAAAAGAAATGTGCAGTGTTGAGGCCAAACTGAGAAGATGAAAAAAGCATCCTTTTGAAAATATTATAACTACTTGAGATTGCTTTTCAAGTGTGAATCTGGTCAGTGAACTATGAGAACAGAACAAAGAAATCAGTTTAATTGATGCGTTGAAGAGTTCATTTGATTGATTGCCAAAGTCAAATACTATGGGTGGATGATAAGGAGGGAAAGGGTTTTTGTCTATTTCAGGTGCATCTTTTCATGTTGAGTAAATAATAAAGTAATAAAGTACAATCGACTGTTCTTCTATACATCCACCGTGAATGCTAAAGAACATTCATCATATAAAACACATCATTATTGTGCAAATCATAAAAGTGCAACATCCACTGATGCCGAACGTGATGGTGCATCCATCATTGAGCATTCATGACCAAGCCATTACACAACCAGCAGATAAGGACTGTTTATGTTTGTGCTCGGGACAATGTGCACAGTAATGTTCCCTCGGAGTCGGTGCGATGGATAAATGAAGGAATGTAAGGCTGGATGAAGGGACAATTGCGAGGTGACGCTCTGTTCTCAGCGCAGTGCCTTCATCGCGTTGCATCAGCAGTTAACGAGACAAAGAGATGTCAGCGCTGCTCAAAGTGCTCTATCACGCACACAGCAACCAAACAGCCCACTCACGCCTCATCCACCACTCAACCAACACCACACACTATCAGGTTATTCTTATTCTAAAAAAGCAGCACATCTGGCGGCAGCAAAGACTCGTGCACAATGCGTAAATAGTTCGAACTATTAACTTCATCCTCGAATTCTCTTTGCCTTAAAATACCCAAAGGCGAGACATACTGTTCGCTTAGCATCATAACTTATCTCTAATAACCCCACATAACAGCACTGAGAGGCACTAACTAAGCCATTGCTACTGTGGCTCTTCTCATGACAATGCACGGCCCGCGCGAATAGACGCAGCGGTTTTTAGCGTGACGAGCCAACAAAAACACCTCTGCCATCACATTAGATGGCAGTCCGCAGTTTGGGGCTGATGTGTTTGATAAACGGTGTAAAAACTGGGGACATTGGTGGCACCGTCGAGTGAGTGAGCTGATCAGATTGGCTTTGGGCAAATAAAGCTTGTACTTACACAGCAAATATCGTCGTGCACTATCTGATGTGGATTAATGAGGGAGCTTAAAACGTGCACGTTCACGCTACTACTACTGGCAAGGCTACTACATGCACTGCTCCAAGGCCTATCTCAAATAATAAATAATGGTTGAAGAATTCATGTCAATCAATTTAGTAATTACAAAGCGTACTATTACGTTATATTTTATGAATATATGGCATTAGCCTCAAAAGTTATTGTGCTTTTTTTGGAAGTCCTCTGACAGTCTTTCTCTATTTAATATGACTCAGTATTATATGGCGAATGCGATGATAAAGTGGGACCTAAATGGCTTTAACCGTCAGTAAATCAATGCGTAATTGTCGGTGTCCACAGTTTTAAAAACACCTGCTGATGAGGACGGTGTAGAGGGACTGTCCACGCAGGAGCCGACTGAGTACCATCCAAATAAATATGACCATTGGTGTTACTCACTCACTGTGGGGCCAGAAGTGTTTTGATACGTGTGTGGAGTCTTACCATTAACTCGGTGTCATTGAGTAACACAATAACTTCATAATGAGTCACAACAAGCACAGTTCATATGTTATATGACAATTATTAGCCTACTCAACTCAACAGAAATGTGAGTCATTACTCTGAAAAGAGTGGACTCGTATAGACAGCTCAGAGTTAATTTAACACTGGCCGTTTCGCTGTGTAGACTTGACACAAACGGTGCTTTGACTTAAACACAACAGGATGTGGTTGTGCACGCTGCTCCAGCCGCGTTCACACCCAGCTCACTATCAACACCGCTCTCATGCGGTTTACTCTCGCTCTTTTTTCCACAAGTGACTTTTCCACACTCAACAGCCCAGGCAGGAGTCTCCGGCTTAAACACGCCGCTGCGACACTTCCACAAGTTAGCAACAATAGAAGCCTGTCAAGTGAGCGGCTCTGGTAAAGAGCAGGCAGCCGGCGGGGTGACAAGCAGAAAAGCAGCAGAAAACGTGCCCGAGCTCACCTTTTACTTTCTCTTCAGCGCGTATCCTTCCAGCCCTTTTGTCCGCTGCACTAACTTCTTTCACATGATGGTGTTGCTCCCTTGCAACCTCATTCTCCTTACGACTACTTGCTTATTTCTCCCCAAAAAATACAACGTCCGTGATTCTCCGTTGTGCTGTGTGTCGGACGTGCGCGTGCGTGTGTCCGTGCGCGCGTGCCGATCCTGCTCCGTCTCCGCTGTTTGTTCCACTCGACTGAAACGCCTACTCTCAGTCGCTACATTGTTGACATTCGACCGCTGACGTCACCTCAGGCCCTCATTCACAACATCTTTAGCGCGCGGAGCTTCAGCGTTGGGAGCAGTGGGAAGCACGAGACTACTCCGGCCAATGAGCGCAGTGGAGCTTGGAGAATAGCACTACGGTGCTGGCCGCGCTGTGCCCGCCCCCTGAGCTCGTGCTGCGTCGGTCAAACAGCCCCACTCTGCCCGCTGCCTCTCCTCCCTTCGGTGCAAGCAGCGGGGGGACCTCACAGAGAGATGACACACGTGTTTGTAAAGGACTAATTATCACATTTTAAAATTGTGGTTGTAGCGTTTCATTTTATTTTAGCCAGTCTACACAATATTTGCAGAAGAAAAAAGTGTTTGTGGACTAGAGTCGACCGGTTAGCTACCCTTAAATAGGCTCCTTAAATATGATTACATTATTATATTATTATCATAATATCTAAAATCTCAAAATGTGGTTATTAAGATCATAAAGTGTATAGTGTTAAAATAAACAGACATGACATAATTGTTATATCTTCAATAAGATCATAAGAACAAAAAAAAATACAGAACAATATTGTAATGTGCAGTAATCATGAGAACATCATTTAGATGCAAACTGTTGGTTGTAGAGTGAAGTCAGGCCACATTAAAGATCCTCTAATGTAAATGGGGCTGCTAAATGAGTGAGACAAGGCTGTGGAGGGCTGTTGATGTGGGGGGGGCTCACATCATTTGGACAGGCCAAGACTGTACAAATGTTTGAATGTCTAATGTAAAAACTAGCCGTGGGGAGTTTGAGTGTGATTATGAATTATGGTAGTGCAGCAGACAGCCCCACTCAAAGCTGCAGACTGAGAGTGACGCTCACAGAGCCGTATACACCATGCTGCTGCCAGCTTTAAAGACGATTTGAGATGCGGCAGCTGACATCAAAAACAGACGTGCTGTTGGCATCAAAGTTATAGAGAAAACAAAACATGAAGAAGAAATGAGCGTGCTGTGCAATGTAATATAATATTTCATGATGGCAAGCCCTTGAGTTTCAGCTTTAACATATGCAGATTAGTCTCGAGTATGTTCATAAAACGTCTTTATAGTTTCAGAAATTTACACTGAGTCCAGAGGTTTTAGAATAAATGTAAAAAATGTTCATCTTTCACTTGAAATGTGCAAAATCCTGCAGCAGAGGATGCTCAGAGCTAGACAGAACTGAATGAGCCTTATTTAAACTTGTCTTATATAGATGTTTTTCAGACAGAGCTGCTGTTTACCAATTAATTTACTGGCCTCAGTCACAATTTTAATCAGACTACTCTATAGTGCACTGTAAGATTACCGTAAAAAGAAACAAGACAAAATGATCAAATTGATTAAATAAAAGATAAATAAAATAGACTGTGTTTTGTCCATGTTAAATGTTTTCAGTTGGCATATAGTCTTTGCAAGCCCTTTTTGGAGAGGTGGGATGTGTTGTGGTCATGGTTAAGATTTTATCAATAAAAATCTCTAAGTACTCAACCATCTCCACAGTATATATATAAAAAAGTTCATGTTCCAAATTTGTCTCATTTTAAAAGAGTAGAGAAAAGTGAGGGTTTATTCTTTATGCCCCTTTGTTTAATCCAACAGGGAACAGACAATATGGGCTGACTCACACACAGTCCAGTTAAGGACGGTTGTCAATCATGTAATTTAGTCCAAAACTGCTGCTCACAGTTCAAACAGTGTTTCTAAAACTGCTTTTTTCACTTTACTCCAGGGACTTTTTAAAGTGCAAAGTTCAATTACTTCTGAGAACGCCGATGACGGGCCCAGTTTTTTATTACACGCTACACAAAACTAGACATTAATATGCATGAGTCATAATTTAAAAGTCAAATGTGAGAAATCAGAGGCTCTTTAGAATAAAAAGCTAAATGCCAAATGAAAGGCAGAGTCTGTCGGGGCTGAACGTAAGGGTCCAAGAGAAGTAGGTAGCAGTCGGACAATCCCGTACTAATCCCTCAGATCAGTGGAGGTAGATTCATCTTCATATTCACAGACCTCGAGACATCAGAGAGTTTGAACACTGAAAACATTGGTGGAATTTTTTCACTGACAGTACCCTCAGCTGGACAGAAAACTCTGATATAAATGATTGGGACGCACAGATGTCTCCTGAGAGACACACTCAGGTACTCAAAACTGGGAGCAGAAATAGAACAATACAGTGGACCCTAGTAGAGTTATATTTGTACAGAATTCACTAAAATGACCATACCGTTTCAGAAGACATGTTTTTTTTTCTTCCAAACTTGCCGGTTTTGGATACTTTCCTCTCGAAAACAAACAACGCCTAGTGGCTAAAAATGACATAGTGTCGCTTTAACTTTTCTTTTTTTTTTTTTACAACACTGTTTCAGACACATTATACACACACATCGTGATAATACAATTCCACATGTTAATAAATGTGTCTCAAAACTAACTATTCAATATAAAAAGAAAAGAGAAAACTATAATGTGCCAAGTCTAATTTTCATCTTGTAGATTGGTAATTATTAGGGTTTAAAACTTAAACAGGACACATAGGGTAATTTATTATTAGAGTCATTAATCGGCGACTGACCGACAGGCAGTGAGAGAGTGTTTGTGCAGAGACAGATACAGTTTGAAGGCTTGCTCTGGAACCTGCATCAGAAGCAGAACGGACAATAAACAAGACTGAACTCTAACAAAACAATCCCTTTCAACACTGACCAAAATAAATGTCTAATACAAACATAAACATAATTTCCTGACGCACACGTTCAATGGAAAAGTTAGGGTGAATTCACACCAAAAGAGACAAGAGCAACTAAAGTGGAAAGCGACTATTCATTTCTAATACGCAAGGGAGTGACACAAATCCAGCAAAACAATACCAGCAATACCAGCAATATCGCTAAAGCAACAGCCAATCACAGAACAGGATTTGATAAACACCTGAGAGGAATGGATCCAGGTAAAACTGTAGCAGCTTGATGCTCCCGTCCACTGTCAGCGAGAATAAAGATTTTTCACATTTTTCAACCTCTCGAGGGCTACTAGAAATGCTGGTGGCCTGTGAGACATTAGTAGAATAGGCGCTTGATAAAAGCAAATAATTTAATAGTAACTAAATAATTTTTGGAGCAAAAAAGTAAAATTGGATTTCCCAGGGCACTCTGACAACTTCTCATGGCACACTAGTGTACAGCAAATCTTCATATCTGCTTTTGGCTTGTGCTTTACCTTAGTAATGTAATAGTTTAGTATAAAACACACCCCATTTAAAATTTACTGCAGTATAGTTTTTAACAAGTTGCACACAGCCTTAAGACATAAACTGATATAGCTTTTGAAATAAGATTGACTCAAAAAACCTATATCAAGACTGGACAATTTAATGCTTAATTATTCAAAAAAACATTACTCCGAGTTGAGTCAGAGCTCTCCCACTGGGCGTCTGACCCTTTGACTTTTGGGTCTACTTTCTCTCTGCTCCCGGTGCGCAGTGTCACTGGTGCACTCACTGACCTCTCTCTGCTGTTCAGGGCGGCCTGCTCTCCGAGGCTGGGAGGTGCAGAAGGAGGGTGGCCCAGTGAAGATTGGATGAATGAAAGAGTCGGTGGTGAGTGGGGGCCCAGCCAGTGCCTAAACCGTGGACAAACAATGCACTCACATGTCAGGAAGTCTAATTGGGCTTAATAAAAGCAGCATGTGAAACGTCTGGGATTCCACAAAGAGGAAGCTCCGTGCAGTGGCTGTGGAAAGTCCTGTGCAAGACGAGGAATATTTTTGTTTACACAACATTGCAGAAAAATGTGTCTTGTCATGTGTGGTGTGTTGAGACCAATTTTATTTATTTGTATTTTAACCATGCGGGTATGACATGCTCATATTTTAACGCTTGTGTCTCCTCAAACTTAAGTGTATGAATAGCATAATATATTTTCAGATGTCAGATGAGGGAGTTTCCTGTCCGTTTGCCAGCCGTCTAATGTAGAATAAAAAAAAAGTACTTTAAAAAAAGGAAGCTGCATCAAGTAACAGACAAATTGCGTTCAACTTTAAGAATTGTTAAATGAATGACTTACAATTACCTTTTCTTCTAAAGCTGTGCCATTTCCCGTTCTTGATTCAGAATTGTTGTGGCACATTGAATTGTTACTGTCATATCAGTCAACAAGCTGCTGTTGAGAACGGATTCAACAAAACGTGATATAATTCAAACATGAACTAATGATGTCCTGGTCTGGAGTTGTCTGTAATTCCTAATGGAAGTCTATAAACGCCTTAAGAAGAAAAATGCGTCTCTAGAGTTTTGGACTTTGTGGACCTTTTATATGAAAAGAAAGGGGATCCAGCTTTCTGAATAAACAAAAAAAACTTTAAAAACCAACCAAAATTGTGTTTAGGGTCAACATTTTCTTTATTTTGTCACTAGTGTTTGAAAAGGCATTGCATTATGCAAATTTTAAATATTTGTAACATAAGACATATTTTTAAATGTCCATACTGCACCTTTAAATAATACATTTTACCAAAAAACATAAATTTACTGCAAACTGAGGACAATGTCTTACATGTTTAAGTAACACTTCTCAACTGAATGATCCGAAGCCTTTAAAAACACTCAGTTTGCTCTGAGGAAACTGACACATGTACAATCCTGTATCAAGTCAAAGTTATGACTCATAGAGAAAAGCGTTCAAGGCCGAGCCAAAAGCCTGAAAACAGCTCTACTCAGAATGAGAGACATGTCGTTCATAGAGTCGTCATCTGTGAGTCTGACTCATTCCACAGTGATTCATCTGGATTTGTGGTTAGAGCAATAACGCTGTGGGCCAACAAGTACTTCCACGAATTTACTGGCAACAAAGAACACAGCAAGTTCAGGCAGACGCACACAGACATGAACGCACTGCAGAGGTCAAACAAGTGACCCATAGGCAAATGTGATCCACAGGTAAATGAGATCCACAGGTAAATAAGATCCACAGGTAAATAAGATCCACAGGTAAATAAGATCCACAAGTAAATGAGAGCCGGGGGTAAATGTGACCCACAGGTAAATAAGATCCACAGGTAAATGAGAGCCGGGGGTAAATGTGACCCACAGGTAAATAAGATCCACAGGTAAATGAGAGCCGGGGGTAAATGTGACCCACAGGTAAATAAGATCCACAGGTAAATGAAATCCACAGGTAAACGTGACCCACCAGTAAATCTGGCGCACAGGTAAATGTGACGCAAACTTGAATGTGACCCTCAGGTAGGGATGGGTACCAAACCCTGTATTAAACTGGCCCCGGGGCTAAATTATGAAAGACCGTAGTATCAATAAGATCTGACGCTATCGGTTCTGCTTTCGGTACTGGAGGGAAAAAATGAATGTACTATGTATTTTCGCATAATATGTTATCGTGCACATTTTATCTCACCAAACATTTCTAATGTGGATCATATTAAGACGTTTGTCTGTGAGATCTGCGAGATCTCTCATGCGCGCCACGGAGGCTGTCTGTCACAGCGCTCTGTCACACACACAACACAACGAGCGCGACAGTACGAAAACCTCCGCTTAATACAAAGAGTGACGATGGCGGAGAGAGCATAACGTTCCAAAGTGTGGTTACACTTCTCTAGAGTTAATGCAGACAACGCTCGTTGTCATAAGTGCAACAAAATGTTTGCATGTAATGGCGGAGACACAAGCAATCTGTCTAAGCACCTTTCAAAAGTGCATTATGTACAGACAGAGGAATTCAAAGTTTTCGACTGCCTAGCTAGCTTGTCTCTGGTTGTTGCCCCATCTACGTCTGGTATGTACGCTAAAATCATGTTGAATCAACGTTGTTCACGTCATTTAAAATAAATGTAAAATCTCCCTGGTTTGTTAACCTTATGTAGAAATTCTGTTGATTTCTTGTGTGTGTGTATAATAGCTATTTGTTCAAACATGGCTGTTTCTTGCAGATAATTGTTTTATTCATTTAAAAAAATAAAGAAATGTTAATCCTGTTCTCAACTTGTTCTTAAAAAAACACACACAACACAAAGTACCGATAAGAATACCGTTAAAGTACCGGACCGTTAAGCAGTATCGGTAAGAGTAGTAATACCATTAAAACCTTAACGATACCCATCCCTACCCTCAGGTAAATGAGAACCACAGGTAAATAAAACCCACAGATAAATGAGACCCTCGAGTAAATGTAACCCACAGGTAAATGGCAGGTAAATGTGACCCTCAGGTAAATAGGAACCACAGGTAAATGGAACCCACAGGAAAAAGGGACCCACAGGTAAATGATAACCACAGGTAAATGTAACCCACAGATAAATGTGACCCTCAGGAAAATGTAACCACAGGTAAATGGCAGGTAAATGTGACCCACAGGTAAATGAGATCCCCCGGTTAAATGAGAACCATACACATACATAAATGCTATACAAATGTTAGTGCATGTATATGTATGTTTAGAAAACTGACTTCTAAGGGCCCCCGCCTCGGGCCCTGGGTACTCGGTACCCTTTACCCCCCCTGTCCGACACCCCTGAATGAGACCCTCAGGTAAATGAGACCTTCAGGTAAAGGCAGTGGTGGACGAAGTACACAAACCACACCTTCAAATGTACTTAAGTATCCAAATACTATCATTTATTATGGCTATAATGCCCTTATAATTTTTGTCAGTCTCTTGCTTAAAATAATTTAATATGCTTTTTGCATGTCATAGATGTAATTGATTTCAATAAATCTAGTGATATATTTACATTTACATTTTACATTTATTCATTTAGCTGACACTTTTATCCAAAGCGACTTACATTGTTTTAATGTAATTACCAGTGTTACAGTCACTGGAGGCAAGGTGGGTTAAGTGTCTTGCCCAAGGACACAACTACAGTATGAACTGTGGGGAGAGCGGGAATCGAACCACCTACCTTCCGGTTGAAGGACGACCGCTCTACCCACTGATATTTTAAAAATTATTCTTAAAGTAGATCACTACGGAGTCTCAGACATGACATGCAGGAAAAAAATACACTAAATCGTGCACACGATTTACCAATTCGTTCCGTCGAGTTTAAAAATCATGCACATAATTTATAAATCGAGGAAGCGAAATAGTAATAGTAATAATATAACTGTGTGGGAAAACACAGTAATGTTAAATCGTGCACAATATTTTTTTTTTTGCATGCCATGTGCAGGGCTTTACATCACAGTCTTTGGAAGCTGAACTTTTGAAAAGAACGATCTCGGTTTATAAGCAGCACTCCACTCCACTTTCAACTGTTTAGCATCATAAGCTGCATATAAAACTAGTCAAAATTTAATTTATATTCTACCAAAAGTTTTAACATCAATCAACTGTCATTTCACAAATCGAATCACTCAGTTTAAAATAAATACTACAAACGTTGGTGAAACAGCTAACGTTAACTTAAACACAATGGTGCAGCTACTGTTAGATTACTCAATAAAAAATGACCACCAGAATGAAAATGGCTTACCTCAATGTGTTTCCTAAGATTGGAAGGAGAATTCCAGTACGAAGAAATGTTACAGTTCCGAGGCAGGCAAAGAGGGCAGTTAAAAATGAAGGACTCGTTTTTCTTTTCAACGACTTCAAAATAACACCGCAAATAAGGCCACGGATGTTGAGGCACTGGCACTTTAGATTCAGGAGTTTGTGATTCTTCCATCCTAATGAAGAGTGAAGACAATCGGCACTCTCAGAATGATATGCTGTTGCACTGACGCACTAAATAAGCGGTAACCAGAGTTACCAGACCAAGTTCAAACAGAGCATGCGCTGTATCCTGATTGGTGGCTTGCCGCGTGATTGCCCTCTTCAGTTTTTTTTTATCCACTCATAAATAAAAAGGAACGACTAATTTTGCAAAATGTAATTGAGTAAAAAGTAAGATATTTGACTTTGAAATGTAGTGAAGTTAAAGTAAAAAGTATCCCCGAATGGAAATACTTAGTAAAGTACAGATACTGGAAAAAAATACTTAAGTACAGTAACGTATTACATTTACTTCGTTACTGTCCACCACTGGGTAAAGGAGACGCACAGGTAAATAAGATCTACAGGTAAATGAGAACTGCAGGTAAATGAAAACCACAGGTAAATGAGAGCCACAGGTAAATAAGACCCTCAGGTAAAGGAGACCCTCAGGTAAATGTGACCCTCAGGTAAATGAGACCCACAGGTAAATGAGACCCTCAGGTAAAAAGGAGACCCTCAGGTAAATGTGACCCTCAGGTACATGTGACCCTCAGGTAAAGGAGACCCACAGGTAAATAAGATCCACAGGTAAATGAGACCCATGGGTAAATGTGACCTACAGGTAAATGAGATCCAGAGATAAAAGGGACCCACAGGTAAATGTGACCCACAGATAAATGAGACCCTAAGATAATTGTAACCCCCAGGTAAATGTAACCCACAGGTAAATGTAACCCACATGTAAATGAGACCCTCAGGTAAATGGAACCGACAGGAAAATGGGACCCTCACGTAAATAAGACCAACAGGTAAATGAAACCCTCAGGTAAACGTGACCCACAGGTAAATGAGAACCACAAGCAAAATGTGTGACCCACAGGTAAATGAGACCCTCAGGTAAATGTGACCCACAGGTAAATGAGGCCCTCAGGTAAATGTGACCCACAGGTAAATGAGAACCACAGGTTAATGAGACCCACAGGTATATGAGACCTTCAGGTAAATAAGACCCACTGGTAAATAAAACCCACAGATTAATGAAAAACACAGGTAAATGTAACCCACAGGTAAATGAGGCCCTCAGGTAAATGAGACCCACTGTTACGGACCGGCAAGACAACCCAAATGCAGACACACACGTAAAGGAATATAAACAGATTTATTGAGACACAAAGGTATGACAGGTTCTTCTGGGATAACGAGAGGACACAGGACAAGACCGGGCTGGACTAGAACTGGATCGAGGACGAGACTTGAAGGTACAGGAACAGACGAAGACGGAACAGGAACAGGACATACGGCAGGACTGGACGGATCTGAGACGAACAAAGGCACAGGTAAGTAATTCAATAAACAACAAGGCAATAGCAAGCTAGACGTATAACTGACTGGAGTTAGTATTACGATCTGGCAACGAGGAGCAGGCTGCGGTGCTTCTTGTCCTCTGTTGATTGCCAACTCGGCTCAGCTGGTCTTGCTCCGCCGGCGCTCCCGCACACCTGTTTCTCATCTGCGAGTCTGTAGGGGCGGGGGAGCCGGAGGCGGAGGCCGCGGCCAACTGATCAGAGTCCTGAGCCACCGTGACAGTACCCCCCCCCCCTCTATGGACGCCACCTGGCGGCCTATCCCGCTTCTCCGGATGACAATGAAAAAATTCTCGAATAAGGGAAGGATCGAGAATGTTCTTCTGGGGAACCCAACACCGTTCCTCAGGTCCATAACCCTCCCAATCTACTAAAAACTGATGGCCCCGACCCCGGCGCCTTACATCCATAATCCTCCTCACCGTGTATGCAGGCTGATCGTCTATCATCCTGGGCGGAGGCGGGGGAGAACAGGGAGGGATCAGGGAGCTGGAACTGACCGGTTTGATTCTGGAAACATGAAAAGTAGGGTGAATCCTAAGAGAACCAGGGAGCTTCAGGCGCACTGCTGCAGGGTTGATGACCTTCTTCACTTCAAATGGCCCGATGAACCTTGGTGACTTTGTAGATTCCACCCTCAAAGGCAGGTCCCTGGATGACAGCCAAACCTTCTGCCCCGGAGAGTACCTAGGGGCAGGTGCGATGGCGGTTAGCTTGTACCTGTGACTGGGTAGAAGCGTACCAGCAGAGCTGAACGGGCCCTTCTCCAGACCTGATGGCACCGGCGCAGGTTCTCTTGTACCGAAGGAACTGCCAGCTCTTGTTCCTGCTCTGCAAATAGAGGCGGTTGATAACCATAACAACACTGGAAGGGAGACATACCTAGAGAGGCGTTGACCAGGGTGTTGTGGGCGTACTCTACCCAAGGCAGATGGACACTCCAACTAGCAGGATTAGCTGACGACGTGCACCTCAGTGCCACTTCCATCTGTTGATTTGCCCTCTCCGTCTGTCCATTGGTCTGTGGATGGTAACCAGAGGAGAGACTAACCTTGATGTCCAACGCCGTACAAAAAGCCTTCCAAACCTGGGAGGTAAACTGTGGACCTCTGTCCGAAACGATGTCCCAAGGAAGGCCGTGTAACCGAAATAAATGTAGTACCAGAAGATCCGCAGTCTCCCGAGCGGACGGCAGCTTGGGTAAGGGTACAAAGTGAGCTGCCTTAGAGAACCGGTCGACAATTGTCAACACCACCGTGTGTCCTTTAGAAGACGGAAGCCCAGTAACAAAGTCCACCGCCACATGTGACCATGGCCGGCTAGGAATCGGTAGTGGTTGTAGTAGACCGGCTGGGGGTCGATTAAGTGTCTTATTCTGAGCACACACTGGGCATGCCGAAATGTATTCTTTAGTATCCTTGTCCATAGTGTCCCACCAAAACCTACTGCGCAGGACAGCCAGGGTGCGACCAATCCCGGATGGCAAGTGAGGCGGGTCCCATGGGCCCAGTGCAATACCTCCGAACTAACGCTACTTGCAGCACGTACAAGGCATTAGGTGGCCCAGTACCAGGATCAGGATGCTGACGCTGTGCAAGCCGGACACGAGCTTCTATCTCCCAGGTAAGTGTAGCCACGATGCGAGACTGGGGCAGGATACTCTCTTCTTCTGTAGATTGCCGTTCCGTGGTGAAGACTCTGGATAAGGCGTCTGGCTTAATATTCTTGGAACCTGGGCGATAAGTAAGGACAAAATTAAACCGATCAAAGAATAGTGCCCACCTGGCCTGTCGGGAGTTCAGCCGCCTTGCCGTCTGGATGTAAGTCAAATTCTTATGGTCGGACCAGACCACAAACGGTTGAATGGATCCCTCCAGCCAATGACGCCACTCTTCTAACGCCAACTTAACCGCCAGGAGCTCTCTGTTCCCCACATCATAGTTCCGCTCTGCTGGAGAGAGTTTATGAGAGAAAAAAGCACAAGGGTGAAGCTTTTGATCAGTAGAAGAGCGCTGGGACAGTACTGCCCCTACTCCCGTATCTGAAGCGTCGACCTCCACCACAAACTGTAGCTCTGGATTAGGCTGGATGAGCACCGAGCAGAAGTAAACGATGCTTTAGGACATTAAAGGCTCCTTCTGCCTCCGTGTCCAGGCAAAAGGTTGTGCGTGAGAGAGTCGCCATTGGCTCTGCCAGCTTACTGAAATTTCGTATGAAATTCCTATAAAAATTTGCAAACCCCAAGAATCGCTGAACCTCCTTGCGGCTGGACGGGTAGGCCACTCCCGCATACCGCGTGAGTTTCTCTGGGTCCATCTGGATCTGTCCCTGAGCGATGATGTATCCAAGGAAGGTAACAGAGGGTGCGTGGAACTCGCACTTCTCGGCCTTAACGAACAGTCTATTCTCCAATAATCTCTAGAGAACCCCCCTGACATGTCCCTGATGTTCCTCCAAATCCTTAGAAAAGATCAAAATGTCATCCAGATAAACAAAAACAAACCGACCAATCATGTCTCGTAGTACATCGTTCACCAGATTTTGAAATACCGCAGGGGCATTCATAAGTCCAAAAGGCATCACCCGATATTCAAAATGTCCTAAGGGTGTATTAAAAGCAGTCTTCCACTCATCCCTCCCTAATACGCACCAAATGGTATGCGTTGCGGAGATCGAGTTTGGTGAATATCATGGAGCCACAGAGAGGAGTAAAAACGGAACTGATCAAAGGAAGCGGATACTTATTCTTGATAGTGATTTTGTTCAGGCCCCGGAAATCAATACATGGTCTCAGACTCTTGTCCTTCTTATCAACAAAGAAAAAACCTGCACCCACCGGAGAGGACGAGGGTCGTATTATTCCTGCTGCCAACGACTCCTGGATGTACTTCTCCATTGCCTCATTTTCTGGCCTCGAGAGTGTGTAGAGACGACTGCTGGGAAGAGGAGCACCGGGCAAGAGGTCGATGGCGCAGTCGTATGGTCTATGAGGTGGCAGCGACAAAGCCTGATGCTTACAGAACACTGCTGACAAATCATG
The DNA here is from genome assembly GCA_024416835.2 of Perccottus glenii. Taxonomy (NCBI): domain Eukaryota; kingdom Metazoa; phylum Chordata; class Actinopteri; order Gobiiformes; family Odontobutidae; genus Perccottus; species Perccottus glenii. Next base: position 24,699,779 of record CM044564.2, on the reverse strand, counting down.
GTAGGTAGGTGGAACTGAAGACAGATCTGGAGGTTCAGGGGCCGGGGTGGATCTAGAGGAAACAGGAGGTAAAGCAGACTGCAGACAATGTAAATGACAATATTTACTCCAAGACAACACTTGGTATGCGGCCCAGTCAATGTGAGGGTTATGAATTTTCAGCCAGGGTAACCCCAACACTATAGGTGTGTGAACACAATCAAAAATGTAAAAACTAATAGTCTCTGTGTGATTACCAGACAGAAGGAGGTTTACTGGAATAGTCTGTTAACTTATCTGGGTCAAAACCTCACCGTTCAAAGCCTTGACCTTTACAGGCACCTCCAATGGTATAGTCTGTATACCCAACCTCTTAGCAACCCTACGGTCCAAAAGGCTCTCATCTGCTCCAGAATCGATCAGAACTTCCAATGTCTGGTTCTGATCCGCTAAAATAATAGTTCCTTCCATACGTACAGAAGTGGGAGACGAGCACCGGACTTGGCTCAGCAGTATTTCTCCCATTACCGCCGAGCCCACCCTTTTCCCGGAAGGAGCGGGCGGGAAGCACGAAAATGTCCAAGTCCTCCACAATAGAGACAACTCCCTGTCTTGACCCGACGAAGTCTCTCCTCCTCTGTCAAATGAGTCCGACCCAACTGCATGGGTTCAGGTGTGGCTGTTTGCAGTGAACGACCCGGCAAATCTGTATTGGGACTGGATGAGCCTCCTCCCTCTCCCGTCTGTGTCCACCAACCCCGGTCCTCTCTCGTGGAGGCTGGGGAACACCACCCTGATATGCCGGGAAACCCGAACCTGGACTATTGGAGGATCTCAGTGACGCCTGTAAGCCAGCCTTCTCCCTCTTACGCTCCCGGAGGCGATTATCCATTCTAATAGCCCCGGTAATGAGTTCATTAAGATTCGTTGGAGGCTCTCGCGCCGCCATCTCGTCCTTAAGTTCCTCAGAAATCGCATTTAAAAAAGCTCCGTGCAGAGCTTCTTCATTCCAACCGCTCTCCACGGCTAATGAACGAAACTCAATGGAAAACTCTGCCACACTGCGATTCCCCTGACGAATAGAAAACAGTCTTGTAGTAGCCTCCCCTCCTCGAACAGGATGATCAAAAATTAATCTCATCTCCTTGATAAATGCGGAATAAGAGAAACATAAAGCCTCCTGCTTCTCCCAAACAGCGGAGGCCCAGTGTAAAGCCTGACCCCTTAGACACCCAATTAAAAAAGCAATTCTTGAACATCACTCTTATAAGTCTGTGACTGTAGTTCAAAAACCAAAGAGCACTGGGTTAAAAAGGCACCACAAGAGCCGAGATCTCCACTGTATGGTGCAGGTGGCGGTACAAACGCTTCCTTGGAACCTGGAGGCGGGGCTTCCATAGTCAGCGTAGAGACGGCTGGAGCGCTGGTAGCCGGCGGTGAGTTCACTGAAGTCAACTGGGCACTCAGCACGGAGAGACTCTGAGAGAAGTCCTTCATGTGGGCCATGAGAGCCTGGAGAGTAGCATCATGCTGCTCCAGAAGCGCGGTCTGAGCAGCGACAGTCTGCGGAAGAGTGTGAGGCTCTGCTGGGTTCATTCTGGCCAGATCGTACTGTTACGGACCGGCAAGACAACCCAAATGCAGACACACACGAAAAGGAATATAAACAGATTTATTGAGACACAAAGGTATGACAGGTTCTTCTGGGATAACGAGAGGACACAGGACAAGACCGGGGCTGGACTAGAACTGGATCGAGGACGAGACTTGAAGGTACAGGAACAGACGAAGACGGAACAGGAACAGGACATACGGCAGGACTGGACGGATCTGAGACGAACAAAGGCACAGGTAAGTAATTCAATAAACAACAAGGCAATAGCAAGCTAGACGTATAACTGACTGGAGTTAGTATTACGATCTGGCAACGAGGAGCAGGCTGCGGTGCTTCTTATCCTCTGTTGATTGCCAACTCGGCTCAGCTGGTCATCTGCTCCACCTGTTTCTCATCTCGAGTCTGTAGGCGGAGGCGGAAGCCGCGGCCAACTGATCAGAGTCCTGAGCCACCGTGACACCCACAGGTAAATGAGACCCACTGGTAAATAAAACCCACAGGTAAATGGGATCCACAGGTAAATGTGATCCACAGGTAAATGTGACCCACCAGTAAATCTGGCCCACGGGTAAAAGTGACCCAAACGTAAATGTAATTCTCAGGTAAATGTAACCCACAGATAAAGAAGACCCTCGGGTAAATGAGACCCACAGATGAGACCCTCAGGTAAATTAGACCCACAGGTAAATGAGACCCACAGGTAAATGAGAACCACAGGTAAATGAGATCCACAGGTAAATGAGACCCTTTAGGTAAAATGAGACCCACAGGTAAATGAGACTCACAGGTAAATGAGAACCACAGGTAAATGTGACCCTCAGGTAAATGTGACCCACTGCCACATGCATTACACCAATGACTGAGCTGGGCCTTGAACCTTGACAGTCTCAGCTGCACTGAGAGAGAACAGTGTAGAGAAGATATTTATGGCAACACATACACATAACAAATTTACCAGTTTGTGTTGCGTGTATGTGAATATTTTTGTGACTCTGAATTTCTCCATAAGGTCACTTTGGGTTTTAAGCTTGTCCTGACGTGTCCTGTTCAAACAGACAGCACAAATATCTGCAACTGAGTGATCACCACAGAAGTCACTGCCTCACTTTGGTTTATCAGCATTTTCATGTTTAACCATGTACAGTCTACAGCAATGAATACCAAAGAATGCAAAACGTAGTGATTTTTTGTTTGTAACAATTCATATCACAAGCTCTGTATTTATTCACGCAATACCACAAATAACAATCAACATCAGCAGCCTCGTCATGTCTACTGGCCACTCTTTAATCAACCTACATCATTTTAGACTGTGATTCTTCTTTTTGCAATCATTCTGCTGACATGTAGACACAGATTTATCTAATTATATTTCTTATGTCAGTGTATTTTGCGGTCTTTTAGTCCAACAGCTGACCCAAAAACATTGACAAATATTACTAGAATGCTAGTTTTCCAAAACAATGCAAATACACACTGCCTGCTCTTATACTTTCTTCAACAAAAGGTTATCTTCCAGTAAGACTCCATCCCCACAACCTGCAAGAGTAAGCAATGAAATACAAATAAGTTAGAAACTTCAAACCAAACATTTGCTTTGTGTTGTGCGACATGTCTCTCTGCAGTTATTATTGATTATTATTAAGTAAATACCTGATAATAAAATACTGTATGTGAGAGCTTTAGTTTGGTATATTTCTTTTCATAGTTGGGTTCACTTGGCTGTGGAGATTGGGTTCTTTCCAGTGCTGCAGTGGGTTCAGAGTTGGTTTGAGTGACTGGTTTGAGTCTGCATGTCTGCATGACTGTAGATGTATGTTTCTTCACTAGCTTTAAAGTTGGAGTGTTTAGTTCAGGAGCTGATGAATGAGAAGCTAAAGTACGGTTTTATAAAATGCCATAAATTATAGATGGAATACATGCACTGTCTGGTGCTCTTCTCAAAGCCACTGCAGCTCCATTTGTAAATTTAGCCTGTGTCTGCCCTCCTCCAGTCTGGTAAACACAGGCTTACAATCTGCCAGCGCTGGCTGTCTACAAGCTCAGTGGACCTGGATCGAAGTAAGCGGCTTGTCCCGGCTCTAAACAAGTGCAATCCTTTAAGACGCTCCTTCAGTGGGTGACAGCTCTGTGTCTGTGGGCCAGCGTAAATACTCAGCGCTGACTGAGTGAATGGGACAGGAATGAGTCATCAGCGTTAGAGAGCGCTGCATGCCTGAGTCTGCTGCACATCCGCTCCCTTAAGGCCTCACTCGCCACAGGCAGACTTCAAATGTCGCCCCCACGCTGTCAGTCACATGATGCTAATGACAGCCTGCCACACTGACCTGGGCAGAATTGGTGTAAATTGAATAAAGTTACATGGTGCTATATAGCTGTGCTTCCTGTTTATTGGGATCCAGCTGCTGTAACAGAGAGCAACATACACTAGACATTAGAGAACCAAATGCTACATTTGTTTACAGTGCTGCTTATTCATTGTCTTTAAACAATGAGCAGTTTTTATTAAATGGCCTTCTTGATTGATGAAGTGCTGGAGTTGTAAATTGAGGCTTGTGTCTCCAGCAGGATTTTACTGAACTCCACACACAGCTACAGGATCTACTCCACAGCTGCACAGATTAAAGCGTAGTTCATGTTGGTTCAATTGAAAGACCACTAATGGCTGCCAGCTGCTCCAAAATTCATTTAAATCTAGCAGTGTTTCAAGTGTTTCAGTGTCTGAGAACCTCATGAATGAGGGTCACACCTCCACAGTTATGTCATGCCATATGTCAGATCAGAAAACTACATCGACAATCTCATGTTTTATTATACTGCAATATTCAAACCATATAACCATATAAGAGCTTCTGATATTGTTCTTCTTTTCTGCAGTCTAGTGTTAAAACTGCCTTTTTTATTTAAGGAAGAATAAATACTGTATAAAATTAATAAAGTAACAAGGGCATGTCCCAAGGCTCAATGCTGGGAGCATTCAAGGCTCATTTAAGCTTCCCTTTAATGAGCTTCCTTTGTATTTAGAAAAAAAATAATGTCAGTGTCATGGTGCGAGATCATGCATCCATAACCACATCTTCAATAACCATTTGAAGCATTATGTCTGCCTCAAACTACAGGCTCATAGATGTTTCTACAGTGTGGATTGTCCACAGCGAGAACCAGCTGAGATTGACTTATTGTCAAATCAGAGCTCATTAACAGCTGGCCCAATTCAGGAAATGTACACTTGCCAGGTTTAGGCCACAAACAGACCTCACTGTCATCCATCTTACTTGATTATCAACAGGTCAGGTTATTGGAACAAAGACTTTAGTTGTGGGCTTTTACTTAATGTTACTTACTAACATTTTTAATGACTGCATCTATAAAAGAAATCTGTCAGAGTAAATATTTTTAGATTTTTGGGCTGTGTATTATGTGGTAAAAAGGTACATTTTAAATAGTCTTGCTTTAACTTGTCAATTTATGTGCAATATGAATATCATTACTATCATTAGACCCCTCAGCCTCATTACAGCTGTAGTGAAATTATGAATGAAAGATAACAAGGAAGAGTGCTATTCCAATAACAAATGAATTCATGATCACAATTAGCATACACAACACTGTTACTGTTTCTTAAACACACTAACTACATTAAGCATGAAGTGGCGTAAACAAGCAGGTTACTACTACAGCGAGGGGCTGATGTAACAGAGCAGACCCTCCCACACCCTGTCCCCAGCCCGTCTGAAGAAAACCAGGGACGATTATTGGGGCACATGCTGCAATGTATAGACCAACATGCAAGATATTCTGACCCAAATTCTGTCCATTACCTTTGCCACTGCTAGCCTATTTATGTCATCCAGTTTCCATGGCAACCAAGTCATAGATAAATATCTAAAGCGCACACAGTTTTCAACGCACACTAAGTTTCCCTTTGCAACAAGAGATGATTCTATCAAATTTCATGTATTTAGTTTATTTAACCTTTATTTATCCAGGAAAGTCCCGCTATGATTACAAATCTCTTTTGCACATGTCTCTAGTGGGAAAACCTGTGCAAACACATGCAAACATGCAACCTCCACACTGAAAGGCCCTGCCCTGGATAAGAATCAAACCCAGGACCTTCTTGCTGTGAGGCCGGAGTGCTAACCACTCTGCCACCGAGATTCAGTGAAACTTTTCTCACTCTGTGGTAATACGGATCAGTAGCTGTCTGTCTCAAACGTTAGCGCTTCAGGGAAACATGACTGATGTTGGTGTAGGGAAACAATAGAGGCTATAGACATTGTATAAATATTGCAAATAACACATCATAAAAGCAGTATGACTCTTCAGCACTAGATGGAGAAGTGAGCTGCATTCACCCTCTGTTGCAAATAGAAGCTTTCTTTGGTGACAATACTTACACAAATGAGTCCAACGGGACCCACTTTGGTCACCTCTCTGTGAGGGCCATGAAGCTGATTACTGTGATGTTCTTGTGATAAACAAGTCACAAAAAAAAACCAAAAAAAAACATTGATTTTAAGTCTTTTTTAATTCCAACTGTTGTTTCATTTTTTTAATTATTATTATTTTTTCTTTTCCACCTAATCACTCAAAGCGCTTTTGCCTTTTGTTTCATGAATTAAAAGCACTGCATTGGTTCTCTAACCTTGTGCTGCAGCTGGATTCTCATGAGATTTGAGTTTACAAACCAATCTTGACCTGCTCAAAGCAAATGATTGAAGTCCGAACCTTGGCCCTACTGGCTCGGTGGGTCCATCAGGCGCAGACAACGTCAGTGATGGCAACGATGCGTTCAGGCGCAAAGAGAAAGTGGGAAGTCTGAGAAACCTGCAAACACTAAACCCTGAAAAGGGGGAGACTTATGTTTTCTTTAAACCTCTCGAGGGCTACTTGAACTTCTGTTGACCTGTGAGTCGTTAGCTGAATAGGTCTTACATGGGTGCTCAAAATATCAATATATTTGCAGTAACTAAATTATTTTAGCACAGTTAGGTAAAATTGGATAATTTCCCACTGCACAACTGACGACCTCCCAAGGTACACTAGCAAGCCGCAGTACGGCGCATGAATGCAATTAATTATCAAATAATTCTACCCCTAGGGGTCTGCGGACCCCGGGTTGGGAAAGTACTTGTCCTTTTACAAGGAAATAATAATAATCAGTTATCCATTTTGGTTGACATGGACACACAAATAAGGCCAATAAATGTGACTGAGGCTGTGCTTCTTTGTGAAAATAATGCCTCTACACACCAGTGGCGGCTACTGGTCTGTCAGAGAGGGGAAGCTCATTTTCGGCCTACATCATAAAATTGTCTATTTATTTAAAAGTAAATTCTGCCCTACATTCCTTTTCAAGAAAATGGTCTGTGACCCTGTCGTACCAACTAGGAGTCTTTTCAAGTGACTTGACCAGTGTCCTCTCAATGGCCAGCAGAGCTAGGCTGCTTAAACGGCCTTGGCCCATTGTATTTCGGGTGTAGGACTTGAGTCGCTTTAAACAGGAGAAGCTCCTTTCTACACCTGCAGATGTAGCTCCAATTGTTGCCACTAATGAGAACAGTTTGTAAAGCTGAGGCATTGCACTGTCCAACTCCATGTCTTTAAGGAACACCAAGTAATCACACAGCTTTCCCCTGTTACCCTGCAAGTCCTGATCTGAATACAGGACTTGAAGTTCTGACCTCAGTCTTCCTGAATCAAAGTGATGGCCATAACTTTTCAGGACACTTTGGAAGGCCTCCTCTGGAAATACCTGTCTCATGTCATCAAATTTCCCTGGATTGACTAATTCTAAGAAGAGCATGCTTTCCAAATTTGAAAAACGTCGAGGAATCTGCTCCAAGATGTTATCAAGGATGGCCATGTACAGATTTCTGTATCGCACTTGGGGATCCTGCAATTGGGTCAGACGGCGCTTTCTCATGGGCCCATCTCATGGGTCTGATGTGAGATCTGCTGTTTTGGCATAAATGGCTTGGAAAGCCCCCTCTGACCTCTTCTCTTTGACAAATGCAAGAAGAGATTCAATTCTGTTCTTGCAGTAAACATCCATCGCCCTCTGATGGACAATATCAAAGACCACATCAGTCTCAGAGAAGATTTGTTCATATGTGTACAACATGAACACAAACTCAAAATCCTCCAGTTTCCTCACAAAGCCTTTGGCACAATCCAGTGTATCATCATCCATTGTTGTATCTGCAATGATGTTCTCAAATGTCTGCAGGAGGCCATCATAATTGTTTGCCACAGTGCTCACTATCCGTGATGTGAAATTCCATCGAGTAGGAGCGTTTCTGGGCAACCTTAAACAGCCTGCAGACTCCAGAAAAGATGTCCTCTTTGTGGATTTTGAAAAAAATGTGGCAAATCCAGAGAGTGATGCAAAAAAAATTCTGCACTCAGGCAAGCATTTAGCCCCCTGTGACAGCACCAGATTCAGTCGGTGTGCATAGCAACGCACAAACATTGCACTGGGGGCTATTGCTTTCACTTTGGCCTGCAGACCATTGAGATCTGAAGCCATGACAGCAGCCCCATCATAGGTCTGTGCCACAAGCTTGTCCTTAAAATTGTAGCCCTGCATGTTCTCATTTAATATTTCAAAAACGGACTGGGCATCTCGCCCCCCCGAAACATCAAAAAATACAATAAAGCACTCCTGAATTTTACCTGCACTATCCACATAGCGAACAATGACAGAGAGTTGGGCACGGCAGGATATATCAGTTGTTACATCCACCTGCCATCCAAAAAAGGGAGCATCCTGAATTTCATCTCTGATCTGATCAGAAACGGTGGCTGCAAGAGCAGAGATCAAATCATTTTGAATAGTATGGGACATACCAGAAAACACAGTTGAGGACTCGAATTGTGTGGACAGGACAGAGTCATATTTAGCTAATGTTTCTGTGAACTCCCTGTAATTCCCCTTGTAGGATGATTCACTCTCATCATGTCCCCTAAATGACAGCTCCTGCCGGCCAAGCAAGGATGTCACATCAATAAGGCGGTTTAGGAAGGCCCTGTTTTGTTTGACTATTTCATTATGTTTAGCCACTTGAATGCGAGCACCTTCATTTATTGCATGCTCAACCCTGATCCTGCCCATGCAACTTAATCTTGCACATGCACTCACATGTTCATTGCTCTTTTCATGTCTTTTATATGCCCTGTCAAAGTTAGACAGATCTCCAAACCCCACCTTTGACCAAACAACACATCTGTGAGATGGTTTCATCAAGAGGCATGGCCAGCAGTACATTTTATTTGTCACAGAACTTCCAGTCAGCCAGCTAACTTTGTCATACCAGGAGAGCTGAAAAGACCTGTTATTTTTCCCTATCTTTTGCACTAAATCAATCTTAGGTGTTGATCTGCCCTGCTGTTTAATTCTAAGTTTTTCCTCGTAAGGAACACTTTCAAATGGCTTCGCCAAAATCAGGTCGACAATATTAGCACCGTCTGCCATCGTGCAGTTTCACCCACGCTAGCCTAGCCTACTAACGTTATATGAATGAATGAATGAAGGAATGAATGAAGAAATGAATGAATGAACGATCTAAAAAAAAAAATTAAACTCTGAAAAACTGAAACAAGGAATGTGGTGTATAATTGTGTGAAATGTATGAGGAAAATCAAGCAATTTTGCCAAGCAAATATCAAAGAAATAGGTTGCAGCAGTTTTTATTTCGACTGAACTTGAGAAATCCGCGATGGGACTGAGCTTCAGTGATTCCTTATAGTACAGAATCGCTGTCAGTCAAAAGGAGATGCAGTCTTTCGACAGGACCCTCCAATCATCACGCAGAAGCTCGGAGTCTGGGCCAGCCCACTCCCCATTCACCCCCAGAGACGCTGAGTGTCCGTGGGCGGGACATAATCGCAGCGTTTATCCAATGACCGTCTAGTTTTGAAGCGCTGAAAAAAAAACGTTCAAAGCAGCCCCATTGAAGTCAATGGATGCTGGGTTTCAATAGGGAAATGCACTGTGACACTGCAGGAATGTATGAGAAGGAAATCGAGTCAGCCGACCTGCTATATGTAACTGATTCTGAACAAACTCGTCTTTGAGATGAACGTTTTCTAACGCATTTTTAGGCAATAAAATGTTAATACAATAGTACATATTTGACCATTCATTTTGTGACATTATAAGGGAAGCCGAGCTTCCCTTGCAGTCTTAAAGAAATCGCCTCTGATACACACACTCCAGGAGGGAATGGTGAGTGGTAGTGGTCTTTCTGAGGTCACACAAACAGACCATAACCCTGAGACTGCCTCTCTCATTTCACCAACTGGAGGAGCAGAAGCACACTGTCCACCTGGAGAAAGGGACAGACATCATTTCTTCACAATGATATGAGTCACTGTGCTCCGTTCAGCTGGGCTTTGTCAGCAGAACGCTAGGACAATAGTAAGATGTAATGGAATCCGCATATTAAACAGACAGGTTAATTTTCATGATAGACAGTGTTTGTTTAATTATTTGACAGTAGACAAATAAGCTCGTTTTCAAAGAGCTGCGTTTCATTCACGCTCATCAAAGTAGGCTGGTCTGGGCTTTGGGTGTGACATAAGAGGAATCCCTGCACTCAAGCCGGGCCTCTTTGTCTGTGGAAAACAATCTCAGCCCTCTCAGGGCTAGGAATGGATGGATGTTTAGCTCCCCCTGCTGGATACAAAGGGGCAATGCAGCAGAGGCAAAGGCAGTGTAATAAAATTAACTTAATTGTGTCAAAGTATTTTTTTGGATCCAGATGCAAACTTGCTTTATTTTCATTTCATAAACAAAAACATATTATGACCATGGAAGTTGAATAAACAGGTTTATGTCAAGCCTCTCCCATGGAACCTCTTAAATGGTCCTCGTGTAAGGGCCCCGCCATACGGCGATTTTACAGAAAATATGTCTTCAGATATTTCTTGGCCCATTCTTGACGTTTCAATTTATGTGTCTTGTTCAGAGGTGGTCGGGTTTCAGTCTTTCTTACCTTGGCCATGTCTCTGAGAACTGAACACCTCGTACTTCTTGACACTCCAGGGAGGTTGCAGTTGTGGAATATTGCAGCACTGAAGGGTAATGGGTTCCTGGTAGCTTTACGTTTCATTCTTCGCAAATCTTTGTGGTTAATTTGCGTCTTCTTCTCGATACCTTTCTTGCGACCCTGTTGACTATTTGCTACAAAATGCTTGATGGTTCTATGATCACGGCCCAATATCTTAGATATTTCAAGAGTGCTGCATCCCTGTGAAATACTTTTTACATTTTCTTCACCTGACTTAAACCCTATTGAGAACCTTTGGGCCCTTCTTAAGCAGGAAATTTACAGTTAAGGTAAACAGTACACCTCTCTGAACAGTGTCTGGGAGGCTGTGGTTGCGGCTGCACAAAAAGTTGATTCTGACCAGATCAGGAAACTGACTGACTCCGTGAATGAAAGGCTTGTGATTGTTATCAAAGAAGGGGGGCTATGTTGGTTACTGAGTTTTTATTTTTTTTGAAAATTCAGAAATGTTTATTTGTAAATTTTGAGTTTATTATTCTCACTTTAACAGGTGAAAATAAACAAGTGAGATGGGAAAATTGTTTTTCATTTAGTTACATAATAATTCTGACACTAATAGTTGCCTAATAATGGTGTACATGGAGATATTCTCTTAGGAAAGACAAAACTTCACTTTTACTTCTTAAATGTTTAGGTTTGAGGGTTTGTTAACATTTTGGATTGACCAAGAGCACTGTAGTTGTACAATAACAAAATTAATCCTCAAAAATACAACTTGTCTAATAATTGTACACACAGTGTACAGATGATGACGTTTGTGTGAACAAATCAAATAAGGCTCCAACAGGACTTGCAGGAGTCTGTAAAATTGCTTAAAGAGCCTTCTATCTAATTAGCATTTTTATTTTTGTGCTGAGGCAACCCTTGAGTACAAACAGTCCAACATTTATTCATCTTCATAACTGACTTTATTTCATTATTCCTTGCTCTTGGTCATAAACTTGCAACTCAATGGCCTTTAACTTAGAAACAATGACACAGTGTTGCGTGGTAAATTAAATCTTAGTAAACACCAGGCACAGGGTGAAAGTCACTCCTGTAAACTTTTCAAATCAAGACTTTTAAAAGCTTAAATGAGAAAAGGTGAACACAAATGTGTGCAAAATAAATGAAGGATATAGATCAGAATACAAATTGTCACATCCAATTGTTCTTCTGAAGACATGCTGTTTTCAATAAAGGTAAAGCTATGACAGAGTCATTGTCAGCTGGCGAGCAAACCTCCACTTGACTGGAAATCCATTCTCAATAACCTGGTTTTATTCACTATCTGGTACATTTAAATATATTTTTTTGCTGCATTAAAATTCACATAAAACAAGTCAAGCACTTTAAAAGCAGGCAACCTCTAAGGCAACATGTGAACTAAAACCAAACTAGATAACTGTACAGGGAGCTACAGGCTCCACTATTTGTCCATTCTCATGGCACATGAAATAGTCCTAATGGAAAATGACATGAGGGCTATCATACAAAGGAAACTAGTGAATAGAAAAAAACAGACAAAAACATCTACACTCAGAAACAATACTGAAGTAAAAACACAGCCGTGTTGTGTAGACTGCTGCCTGTGTTTGTTTGTCAGGGCACCTTCAGTTCACAAACTGGGCTCCTGTGAGTGAGGTTCACTCATCGGCGCAGAAAAAAGTCAATATAGAACACCTCAGGGAAGTGGGACACATAAATATGGGATCTGTCAAACGAGGGAGTGGGGTTTGCATAACAGGGATCCCCCCCACTGTGCATAAAAGTCACTATCTGCTGAGACGCTGTCTCGAGGTTTCACATTCTTGAAGATAGTGCAGTGGCTATGACGTGGGAGAAGCTGGTGTTTAGGTTTTTCTGCCATTAAACCCTCGAGAGAAATGTGTATCTTAAACCATTTAATCAAGCAGTGCTTAAAATTATTCAAGCTTTGGTACCAAATGTAACAAAGTGATGTATAAACCCAAACCCATGTAGTTTTAGTTCTAGTAGCTTAGGTTCCTAAAAACAAAAAACAAAATTTAGTGCTATAAACAGATTTCTAAAAAGCAGATGAATGGGATGAGAATAATGATAATAAATGTGTTCTTTTGTAACATAATATGGTCTTTTAACGCATTTGTTTTATCTTTTAGACAACTATTTCAACATGCATTTTTGTTTTAAACCACATTTGTTGCCTAGCAAACTAGGCCTGACAACACGGGGGTTGTTTGTTAAGAACAATAAATAGAACTGAACCAATATTAGAAAGCTCTGAGGAGATTCGGGGCCTAAATGATAAGATACTGTTGAAAACAGCAGACAGATGATTTTCTGCACAGGTCTCAGCTTCTCCCGGTCGTACTGTTTGACAGCGGCTCCAGAATAAAATCAAACATAGACGACTGCACTGCAGGTGTAGGACACACGGATCAGGCAGCTCCAGGCACTGAGAGCAGCAGGCAGGATTCATACACATCATCTTCTCTTCTTCCAGAAACATTTCATCAATATTCCCACATTAATTTGAGTAATTATTATTTTTCTCATTGTCTTCCCTCAAACATTTTCAGACCAAAAAGAGATAAAACCCAATAAAAGTTCTCATTCTTATATGCTTATTTCTAAAACAAATGTTACATTCAGGCATGTGAATATACACCCATTTATAGTTACTTTGGTACCAGATTACGTACTTTTTTACACAGTGTTTGAACCCTGAACATGTACAACACTACCTACACACTGACTTGCCTCTCAGTCAGTGGAGCACAGTTCTGGGGGTGTGCACTGATTGTTTGGTCTGCCACCACAGACAAACTGTGATGATGTGCAAAAGACAAGACGTGGTTTCCTGCTGGACACAGGAGCAGAGGAGCAGGGACATGTGGGACAAGGTACAACGCAGTCTCTTGAGGGAGTAGTGTTATAGTGCAGGTAACGGGGAAGGGTCTCATCATGATGTGCCCTGTCTCTTCTGTTGCTGTACTCGGATGAGCTCTAGCTGTTTTTTGCACTTCTGGTAGTACGTGGACAGACTCTTGTTCTCCTCCAGAAGCTTCTTGTGTTCCTGCACCAGACGGGACGTGTTCTGCTGGTCCTTCTCATCCTGGTCCAGTTCAGCGATTAGTTCTTTTCTGAACACAGGTGACATGAGACTCACATGAGAAGAAAGTCATGTAAAAGTGAAGTTTACTTGTTTATTGCACAGTTTATAAAATCTAATTCAAGAACAACACAAATATTTTATGATCCCAGACAGAACACTCGATCAAATATTAAATCAAACTCTAATGTCAAACCTAACTTGCAAAGTCAGGCTGCAACATGAACATGTATGTGATTGTATTAAATATTATAATAACAATATGATATTTATATGATATTTCACTGCTGCCTTTTTAGGAGTTGTCTTTGTGATACAGATATTGTAACTTTACAAAATAACTGCAGATCTACTGCACTGACATCAGCTCAGATTGTAGAAGCTGATGAGCTGTATTTACTGTTCTGAAATGTGTGCTGTATGAGCCATAAAATAAAATAAAAAGTCACTGTGCAACACAATTGATTTGTTTATTCAGTTTTTGCAGTGACAGTAGTGCCCTATAAAAAAACCTCCCTTTGCAGTGACAGCAGACTTACTTTCTCTGGATGAGCAGTGCAATCTCCGTTTGCACCTTCAGATATTCTTGAGCCATTTTGCAGTGCTGTTCAAACACTGCCATAGACTCTTTGGAGTTGGGACATGGGGCCAGGGGCTGGGAACAAGACCAGACTGCTGTTAATGCACTGGGACAGAAGTCATTATCATGTGAACAAGAATTTATACCAAATCTAGATATAATTACTTAAATATATCATTGATGTAACAGTAGAAATCATAAGATCATTCTAATGTATAATAATTAAAAAGTTAGTGTTTATCCTTTAGGTAACTCTTAGGATTACATGAGCTGGAATGTTGTGGTTGGTTATATTTGCCAAATAACTAATAATAAAAATATTCATTCTGCTTGGTCCCGCTAGGGGTCGCGGGAGAATGGAGCCTATCCTAGCAGCTTTGGGCCTTAGGTGGGGTACACCCTGGACAGTGGCCAGTTAGTCACAGGGCTGACACCCGAGAGAACCCACGGTAACACAGGGAGGACATGCAGACTCCTCACAGAAATTTTATTTATTTACATTTTTTTAGTTTTAAATCTATTCATGTAGATCACTGCTCATGTGACAGATCAAGTCATTGTAACACCTAGGTAAATTTCTGGACGATCTGGACCCTTCCAATGAGTACCTGCAGTTGGTGATCCAAAGTTAGATAAGCCATAGGAATGGAGTTGTCTGAACCGTTGGTATCTAAGGAAACAAAGGATCAAGCTTATATATGACACATCTGAAAGCCTGTATATATATGTGTATATATATATATATATATATGACTTTATATGACACGTGTGAAAGCATGTATATGACACATCTGAAAGCCTGTATATATATATATATATATATATATATATTAGGGCTGGAGCAAGTTAGCAGCGTTTTTATCGCGTTAACGCATTAATGAATTAACGCCGACAATTATTTTATCGCTGCGTTAACGTCGGCCGATTAGTATGGGGAAAGGCGAATGACTGCGTATGAGCCGCCCTCATCCAGTGCTTTAAGTGGGCGATGCGCACCTGTACTCAGTACCGCCACTTCTCCGTGCGCCCAGAACGTGCTTTTAGCGTACTGGTACGCTCATTTCGACATCTGTTTTAATAGAGGTTTTAATCCTTTGCCTGCTCTGCCGCTTTCCAGAGCGCCCTTCACAATGCACGCTTCCTAATTCGTCCCACCAAGAGCAGAGACTACATTACCCATACACCCTTGAGTTTGGCAAGTGAAAGGGAGAGTGTGTGTGAAACGCGCAGGAACTGCATTCACATGCTCTGACTGTAATGAAAACACAAGAGAGACATTTATATTGTTTTAATTGTTATAATGTTATGATTAAAGCTCTGGACATAACTTGTTTTTCTATAACAAACTAAACAAAATATTAATGCCCTGTCAGTGGCAAATATTTTTGGTTTTAATATTTAATTTGATTACATTAATGTTTAAGTTCAGATTTACAAGAAATGTTTTAACTGCTGTAAAAAGCACATTATTTGTTTAAAGTGTTGTTTAAAGTGCAAACCAAATGTTATTGCACTTTTGTTCATATAGCAGTTCTTTCAAAATGTATGCTGTACACTAATTTTGAATTCATTATTAAATTTTGTGTATAATGCGATTAATCGCGATTAATCACAGAACATTGTGCGATTAATCGCGATTAAACATTTTAATCGTTGCCCAGCCCTAATTTAAATATTGATGATAACAAGCTTGGGGGAAAACACAATTAATTGCAATTAATTACAGAAAATGTGCAATTAATTAGTTAATTTTTTTTAATCGATTCCCAGCCCTAATATATATATATTTATATGACTTTATATGACACGTGTGAAAGCTTATATATGACACGTGTGAAAGCTTATATATGACACGTGTGAAAGCTTATACAGTGCCTTGCGAAAGAATTCGGCTCCCTTGAACTTTGCAACCTTTTGCCACATTTCAGGCTTCAAACATAAATATATGAAACTGTAATTTATTGTGAAGAATCAACAACAAGTGGGACACAATCATGAAGTGGAACAAAATTTATTGGATATTTCAAACTTTTTTAACAAATAAAAAACTGAAAAATTGCGCGTGCAAAATGATTCAGCCCCTTTACTTTCAGTGCAGCAAACTCTCTCCAGAAGTTCAGTGAGGATCTCTGAATGATCCAATGTTGACCTAAATGACTAATGATGATAAATGGAATCCACCTGTGTGTAATCAAGTCTCCGTATAAATGCACCTGCACTGTGATAGTCTCAGAGGTCCGTTTAAAGCGCAGAGAGCATCATGAAGAACAAAGAACACACCAGGCAGGTCCGAGATACTGTTGTGGAGAAGTTTAAAGCCAGATTTGGATACAAAAAGATTTCACAAGCTTTAAACATCCCAAGGAGCACCGGGCAAGTGATAATATTGAAATGGAAGGAGTATCAGACCACTGCAAATCTACCAAGACCTGGTCGTCTCTCTAAACTTTCAGCTCATACAAGGAGAAGACTGATCAGAGATGCAGCCAAGAGGCCCATGATCACTCTGGATGAACTGCAGAGATCTACAGCTGAGGTGGGAGACTCTGTCCATAGGACAACAATCAGTCGTATACTGTACAAATCTGGCCTTTATGGAAGAGTGGCAAGAAGAAAGACATTTCTTAAAGATATCCATAAAAAGTGTTGTTTAAAGTTTGCCACAAGCCACCTGGGAGACACACCAAACATGTGGAAGAAGGTGCTCTGGTCAGATGAAACCAAAATCAAACTTTCTGGAAACAATGCAAAATGTTATGTTTGGTGTAAAAGCAACTCAGCTCATCACCCTGAACACACCATCCCCACTGTCAAACATGGTGGTGGCAGCATCATGGTTTGGGCCTGCTTTTCTGCAGCAGGGACAGAGAAGATGGTTAAAATTGATGGGAAGATGGATGGAGCCAAATACAGGACCATTCTGGAAGAAAACCTGATGGAGTCCGCAAAAGACCTGAGACTGGGAGGGAGATTTGTCTTCCAACAAGACAATGATCCAAAACATAAAGCAAAATCTACAATGGAATGGTTCACAAATAAACATATCCAGGTGTTAGAATGGCCAAGTCAAAGTCCAGACCTGAATCCAATCGAGAATCTGTGGAAAGAACTTAAAACTGCTGTTCACAAATGCTCTCCATCCAACCTCACTGAGCTCGAGCTGTTTTGCAAGGAGGAATGGGCAAAAATTTCAGTCTCTCGATGTGCAAAACTGATAGAGACATACCCCAAGCGACTTACAGCTGTAATCGCAGCAAAAGGTGGCGCTACAAAGTATTAAGTTAAGGGGGCTGAATAATTTTGCACGCCCAATTTTTCAGTTTTTTATTTGTTAAAAAAGTTTGAAATATTTAATAAATGTCGTTCCACTTCATGATTGTGTCCCATTTGTTGTTGATTCTTCACAAAAAATTACAGTTTCATATCTTTATGTTTGAAGCCTGAAATGTGGCAAAAGGTCGCAAAGTTCAAGGGGGCCGAATACTTTCGCAAGGCACTGTATAGGACACGTGTGAAAGCTTATATATGACACATGTTAAAGATTATATATGACACGTGTGAAAGCCTATAGATATGACAAGTGTGAAAGCATGTATATGACACATGTGAAAGCCTATAGATATGACAAGTGTGAAAGCATGTATATGACATGTGTGAAAGAGCATGCAGAAAACCTGTGGGCTCTTCAGGGGTGAAGGGGCTTCTGATGCTGCTCTTGTCAGGGGGCAGCATCCTGACACTGGGACTGGATGAGCGGCTGCTGTTCCTGCTTTCCTACAACGCAACATTAACACTGTCAACCAGCAGCAACATATCAAAGATATTAACTAAAAATCCAGAGAGAAAATGCTTTTTAATTAAACATTAATTAAGTAATCAGGTAGTGTTGACACAGTACCAAAGTATTTGGTACTAATATGAGTGAAAATCCATGGTTCTTTACCAATTTCGGTACCAAAGCAAAACACAAAAACATGCTAATTACACAACACACTATTAAACAAGTAAGTTAAACAAAAATAAAATGTTTTAAACTGATCCATACTTGTGTTTCAAGTTTTCACACAAATAGTTTATTTTATTTTACATTTTGTGTCATGCCCCAGAAAGTGCCCAGCCTGGGCCTATATATGACACGTGTGAAAGCCTATTAATATGAAACGTGTGAAAGCCTATTAATATGAAACGTGTGAAAGCTTATATATGACACGTGTGAAAGTCTATTAATTTGACACGTGTGAAAGCCTATATATGACACGTGTGAAAGCCTATTAATATGACACGTGTGAAAGCCTATTAATATGACACGTGTGAAAGCCTATTAATATGAAACGTGTGAAAGCCTATTAATATGACACGTGTGAAAGCCTATTAATATGAAACGTGTGAAAGCTTATATATGACACGTGTGAAAGCCTATTAATATGACACGTGTGAAAGCCTATATATGACACGTGTGAAAGCCTATATATGACACATGTGAAAGCCTATATATGACACGTGTGAAAGCCTATTAATATATCACGTGTGAAAGCCTATATACAGACGTGAACAAAAATGTTGGTACCCTTCGGTCAATGAAAGAAAAACTCACAATGGTCACAGAAAAAACTTTATTCTGACAAAAGACAAAATTCTATGAATGTTAACTAATGAAAGTCAGACATTGCTTTTCAACCATGCTTCAACGTAATTATTTAAAAAAATAAACTCATGGAACAGGCCTGGACAAAATTGATGGTACCCCTAGAAAAGACTGTAAATAATGTGACCAAATGGACATGTTAATTCAAGGTGTGTGCACTAATTAGCATCACAGGTGTGTACAATCTTGTAATCAGTCAGTGGGGCTATTTATAGGGCTTCAGGTAGTCACTGTGTTGTCTGGTGACATGGTGTGTACCACACTCAACATGGACCAGAGGAAGTGAAGGAAAGAGTTGTCGCAGGAGAATAGAAAGAAAATTATAGACAAGCATGATAAAGGTAAAGGCTATAAGACCATCTCAAGCAGCTAGATGTTCCTGTGACTACAGTTGCACATATTATTCAGAAATTTAAGATCCATGGGACTGTAGCCAACCTCCCTGGACGTGGCCGCAGGAGGAAAATTGATGACAAATCAAAGAGACGGATGATCCGAATGGTAACAAAAGAGCCCAGAAAGACTTCTAAAGAGATCCAAGGTGAACTCCATGCTCAAGGAACATCAGTGTCAGATCGCACCATCCGTCGTTGTTTGAGCCAAAGAGGACTACATGGGAGATGACCAAGGAGGACACCATTGTTGAAAACAAATCATAAAAAAGCTAGACTGGAATATGCCAAACTACATGTTGACAAGCCACAAAGCTTCTGAGGGAATGTCCTATGGACAGATGAGACAAAAATGGAACTTTTTGCCAAGGCACATCAGCTCTATGTTCACAGACGGAAAAATGAAGCATATCAAGAAAAGAACACTGTCCCTACTGTCAAACATGGAGCAGGCTCTGTTATGTTCTGGGGCTGCTTTGCTGGATCTGGCACAGGGTGTCTTGAATCTGTGCAGGGTACAATGAAATCTGAAGACTATCAAGGGATTCTAGAGAGAAATGTGCTGGCCAGTATCAGACAGCTTGGTCTCAGTCGCAGGTCATGGGTCTTGCAACAGGACAATGACCCAAAACACAGCAAAAAACACCCAAGAATGGTTAAGAGGAAAACATTGGACTATTCTAAAGTGGGCTTCTATGAGCCCTGACCTCAATCCTATTGAGCATCTTTAGAAGGAGCTGAAACATGCCATCTGGAAAAGACACCCTTCAAACCGGAAAAAACTGGAGCAATTTGCTCATGAGGAGTGGGCCAAAATACCTGCTGAGAGGTGCAGAAGTCTCATTGACAGTTACAGAAATCGTCTGATTGCAGTGATAGCCTCAAAAGGTTGTGCAACAAAATATTAAGTTAGGGGTACCAACAATTTTGTCCAGGCCTGTTCCATGAGTTTATTTTTTTTTTTTAAATAATTCCGTTGAAGCATGGTTGAAAAGCAATGTCTGACTTTTATTGGTTAACATTCATAGAATTTTTATTTATTATTACTTTTGTCAGAATAAATTTTTTTCTGTGACCACTGTGAGTTTTTCTTTCATTGACCGAAGGGTACCAACATTTTTGTCCACGTGTGTATATGACACGTGTGAAAGCCTATTAATATGACACGTGTGAAAGCTTATTTATGACACGTGTGAAAGCCTATTAATATGACACGTGTGAAAGCCTATATATGACACGTGTGAAAGCCTATTAATATGACATATGTAAAAGCCTATATAGATGAAACGTGTGAAAGCTTATATATGACACGTGTGAAAGCCTATTAATATGACACGTGTGAAAGCTTATGTATGGCACGTGTGAAAGCCTATTAATATGACACGTGTGAAAGCTTATATATGACACGTGTGAAAGCTTATATAATGACACGTGTGAAAGCCTATTAATATGACACGTGTGAAAGCCTATTAATATGAAACGTGTGAAAGCCTATTAATATAACACGTGTGAAAGCTTATATATGACACGTGTGAAAGCTTATATAATGACACGTGTGAAAGCCTATTAATATGACACGTGTGAAAGCCTATTAATATGAAACGTGTGAAAGCCTATTAATATAACACGTGTGAAAGCTTATATATGACACGTGTGAAAGCCTATATATGACACGTATGAAAGCTTATATATGACACGTGTGAAAGCCTATTAATATGACACGTGTGAAAGGCTATTAATATGACACATGTGAAAGCCTATTAATATGACACGTGTGAAAGCCTATTAATATGACACGTGTGAAAGCCTATATATGACACGTATGAAAGCTTATATATGACACGTGTGAAAGCCTATTAATATGACACGTGTGATAGCCTATTAATATGACACGTGTGAAAGCCTATTAATATGAAACGTGTGAAAGCCTATTAATATAACACGTGTGAAAGCCTATATATGACACGTGTGAAAGCTTATATATGACAGGTTTGAAAGCCTATTAATATGAAACGTGTGAAAGCCTATTAATATAACACGTGTGAAAGCCTATATATGACACGTGTGAAAGCCTATTAATATGACACGTGTGAAAGCCTATATATGACACGTGTGAAAGCTTATATATGACACGTGTGAAAGCCTATATATGACACGTTTGAAAGCCTATTAATATAACACGTGTGAAAGCCTATATATGACACGTGTGAAAGCCTATTAATATGACACGTGTGAAAGCCTATATAAGACACGTGTGAAAGCTTATATATGACATGTGTAAAAGCTTATATATGAAGCGTGTGAAAGCCTATTAATATGACACGCGTGAAAGCCTATATATGACACGTGTGAAAGCTTATATATGACACGTGTGAAAGCTTATATATGACACGTGTGAAAGCTTATATATGACAGGTATGAAAGCCTATTAATATGACACGCGTGAAAGCCTATATATGACACGTGTGAAAGCTTATATATGACACGTGTGAAAGCTTATATATGACAGGTATGAAAGCCTATTAATATGAAACGTGTGAAAGCTTATATATGACACGTGTGAAAGCCTATTAATATGACACGTGTGAAAGCCTATATATGACACGTGTGAAAGCCTATTAATATAACACGCGTGAAAGCCTATATATGACACGTGTGAAAGCCTATTAATATGACACGTGTGAAAGCCTATAAAAGACACGTGTGAAAGCTTATATATGACACGTGTGAAAGCCTATATAAGACACGTGTGAAAGCCTATTAATATAACACGTGTGAAAGCCTATATATGACACGTGTGAAAGCCTATTAATATGACACGTGTGAAAGCCTATATAAGACACGTGTGAAAGCTTATATATGACATGTGTAAAAGCTTATATATGACGTGTGTGAAAGCCTATTAATATGACACGTGTGAAAGCCTATATATGACACGTGTGAAAGCTTATATATGACACGTGTGAAAGCTTATATATGACACGTGTGAAAGCTTATATATGACACGTGTGAAAGCCTATTAATATGACACGTGTGAAAGCTTATGTATGACATGTGTGAAAGCCTATTAATATGACACGTGTGAAAGCCTATATATGACACGTGTGAAAGCCTATTAATGACATATGTAAAACCCTATATATGAAACGTGTGAAAGCTTATATATGACACGTGTGAAAGCCTATGTATGACACGTGTGAAAGCTTATGTATGACACGTGTGAAAGCATGTATATGACACGTGTGAAAGCCTATTAATATGACACGTGTGAAAGCCTATGTATGTTAGTGTGAAAGCTTATGTATGACACGTGTGAAAGCATGTATATGACGCGTGTGAAAGCCTATTAATATGACACGTGTGAAAGCCTATTAATATGACACGTGTGAAAGCCTATGTATGTTAGTGTGAAAGCTTATGTATGACACGTGTGAAAGCATGTATATGACACGTGTGAAAGCCTATTAATATGACACGTGTGAAAGCCTATGTATGTTAGTGTGAAAGCTTATATGTGACACGTGTGAAAACATGTAGTATATGACACGTGTGAAAGCCTATATATGATATGACACGTGTGAAAGCATGTATATGACACGTGTGAAAGCCTATTAATGACACGTGTGAAAGCCTATTAATATGACACGTGTGAAAGCCTATGTATGTTAGTGTGAAAGCTTATGTATATGACACGTGTGAAAGCATGTATATGACACGTGTGAAAGCATGTATATGACACGTGTGAAAGCCTATGTATGTTAGTGTGAAAGCTTATATGTGACACGTGTGAAAACATGTAGTATATGACACGTGTGAAAGCCTATATGATATATATATATATATATATATATATATATATATATGATATATATATATATATATATGATATATATATATATATATATGATATATATATATATATATATATATATATATATATATATATATATATATATATATATATATATATATATATATATATATATATATATATATATATATATATATATATATATATATATATACCAGCGGCTGGTTAGCTCAGCTGGTAAGGACATGGCCTTTCACACGGGGACCCAGGTTCGAATCCCCCGGGTGCTATCCAGTGTGGGTCCTTAGGCAAGACCCTTCGCCTACTGCCTACCTCATAATGATGAGTGACAATAAATGCTATGAGAAGCCGGCTCAGACGCGTCGCCCGGCCAAACAAGGTCTCGTCAGGTGTTGGGGAACCAGAGCAACTTGATGACAAATGGGCTACTGGAACAAGACGGAGATGGGCGAGATGCGATAACAAGGCTCTGTTGGAATGCTACTACTCCAGTAACCCTAGTCAGAGGGGTTACATGAAGAGAATGTGGGATGAATGGTTACTACGAAACCCACAATCCAGGCTTACATCGAAGCAACTAGTAGCTCAGTGTTCCAACATCCACAAGCGGCAGCTGCTATCACAACTTGAGATTGACGAGATACAACACAAAAATGCTACGGCAAGGGGGAGCCAGGACGCCAGGTCAGAGGGAGCCAACAGGTGCTCCCCAACCGGAGATTGGGTATGAAGCCCCAACAATTGAAATAACGCTGAACGACTGACCTGAAAGACAAGATCATGGCGAGAATGAAGGCAAGGCAACCCCGACGCCAATTACAACGGCTAAGTGAAGTACCATCAGAAAGTCTCCTAGAAGATGTGAATGCAGCATTGAGTGCGATCCTACCACATCCATCACTGAAACCAATGAGCTGCTATACACCTCCGCAGCAGTGATCCTCGAGATGCTTGGCTATAAGAACAACCATGGGAGCCATGAGAAACAGTACCCACCATGGAAACAAAGGCTGGAGGCTAAGATCAAGCAGACACGTGAAGTAAGCCAACTGACAGAGGCCAAGAAAGGTGCAATGAGAAAACCGGTACCCAAGAGGTACAACCAGATGCCCATACCTGAAGCACTTGAAACTGCCAAACAAAGGCTCCAAGCCTTGGCCAGCCGCCTATCGAGGTACACGAGAGAGAGAGAAGCCAGAAGAATAAACCGGCTGTTCGCAACTTAACCTGCGAAAGTGTACGCTCAATGGCAGGGTAATAACAGCAGAGCAGACCCTCCAAGGCTGGAAACTGAACAATACTGGAAAAGTATATGGGAGAGGAGGCATCACACAACAGCGATGCACAGTGGCTTGTGGCTCTGAGAGAGGACCACAGCAACCTCCTGAACAGAATCCAGTTACCATCACAGCGGCAGACATCCAAGAAAGAGTCTCAGATATGAAAAACTGGACAGCACCGGGCCCTGACAGGATCCACACCTACTGGCTAAAGAAGCTCACTGCACTCCACTTGCAGCACAAATGAACCAGCTGCTAAGGGATGGGGACCCTGAATGGCTTACAGAAGGGCATACAATCCTGATCCTGAAGGATCCCACAAAGGGTACAGTCCCATCCAACTATCGGCCAATAACCTGTCTCCCACAACATGGAAGCTCATGTCAGGCATCATTGCGGCTAAGATAAGTGGGCACATGGATCAATACATGAGCAAAGCACAGAAGGGCATCGGCAAAGAAACCAGAGGAGCTAAACACCAACTCCTGGTTGACTGAACAGTCACCCAAGACTGCAGAACTCGACACACCAACCTGTGCACTGCCTGGATTGATTACAAGAAAGCATATGACTCAATGCACACACATGGATCACTGAATGCTTGGAGATGTACAACATCAACAGGACTCTAAGAGACTTCATTGCAAACTCAATGAGGCTGTGGAAAACCACCCTTGAGGCCAATGGCAAGCCACTTGCACAAGTATCCATCAAATGTGGCATATACCAAGGAGATGCTCTATCCCCACTGCTGTTCTGCATAGGCCTGAACCCTCAGCCAAATAATCGACAAGACTGGCTATGGATACCGACTCAGGAATGGGGCCACCATCAGTCACCTCCTCTACATGGATGACATCAAGCTATACGCTAAGAGTGAGCGGGACATCGACTCACTGATCCACACCACCAGGATCTACAGCTCTGACATTGGGATGTCATTCGGGCTTGAAAAGTGTAGTCGAATGGTGACGAAAGAGGAAGGTAGTCCACACAGAAGGGTCTCACTCCCAGAAGGAACAATAGCAGACATTGAGGATGGTTACAAGTACCTTGGAATACCACAGGCAAATGGCAACCTCGAAGAGGTAACAAGGAAAACAGCAACTGCCAAATACCTCCAACGAGTAAGGCAAGTCCTAAGAAGTCAGCTCAATGGCAAGAACAAGGCACGGGCAATAAACAGCTACGCCCTGCCAGTGATCAGATACCCTGCGGGAATAATAAGGTGGCCAAAGGAAGAGATACAGATCACAGACGTTAAGACACAGCTCCTCACCATGCATGGAGGGTTCCACCCCATATCCAGCACCCTGAGACTGTACGCTAGCCGTAAAGAAGGCGGCCGTGGACTAGTAAGTGTGAGAACCACTATCCAGGATGAAACATCCAAGATCCACAAGTACATCAAAGATAAGGCCCCAACAGATGACGTGCTCAGTGAATGTCTCAGGCAATGGGGAACAGAGGAAGAGGAGCTGGAGGAGGGACCATCATGGGAGGACAAACCCCTACATGGGATGTACCACCGGAACATAACTGAAGTGGCTGATATCAAGAAATCCTACCAATGGCTAGAACGGGCCGGACTGAAGGACAGCACAGAGGCACTCATCATGGCTGCACAGGAGCAGGCCCTGAGCACCAGAGCAATAGAGGCCCAAATCTACCACACCAGACAAGACCCAAGGTGTAGGCTGTGCAAACAGGCCCCTGAGACAATCCAACACTTAACTGCAGGGTGTAAGATGCTGGCAGGAAAGCATACATGGAGCGCCATAACCAAGTGGCTGGCATAGTGTACAGGAACATCTGTACGGAGTATGGACTGGAAACCCGAGGTCAAAGTGGGAAACACCTCCAAAGGTGGTAGAGAATGACCGAGCCAAGATCCTGTGGGACTTCCAGATTCAGACTGACAGAATGGTAATGGCAAACCAACCAGACATTGTGGTGGTGGACAAACAGCAGAGGAAGGCCGTTGTGGTTGACGTGGCAATACCAAGTGATTGCAACATCAGGAAAAAGGAACATGAGAAACTAGAGAAATACCAAGGACTCAGAGAAGAGCTGGAAAAGGCTTGGAAGGTGAAGGCGACAGTGGTGCCTGTGGTCATCGGAGCACTCGGGGCAGTAACCCCCAAACTGGAAGAGTGGCTACAGCAGATCCCTGGAAGAACACCAGACATCTCGGTCCAGAAAAGTGCAGTACTAGGAACAGCTAAGATACTGCGCAGAACCCTCAAGCTCCCAGGCCTCTGGTAGAGGACCCGAGCTCGAAGGAAGAGACCACCCGCGGAGGGTGAAGGACAAAGTTTTTTTTTTTTTTTTTTTTTTTTATATATATATATATATATATAGGCTGAAAGCATGTACTTTTGACAACATTACCTCCAAGTACCATTACTTTAATATCACGTATTTCAAGTTTAGGCAAAACCATAAAATTTAACTAATACAGGCAGGATTAATATTAATGCATAAATAGATGTATAATGGGATGTCATGTTGAACTGTAAATAAAACGCACCCAGCGAAAGCACATTTGAAAATGTGTTTAAGAAGAGCACAAAGTTTTTTCTGCACCAGCATTTTGATATTCCCTCAGCCAACTTTAAAATAACCCACATTTTGTGACATTTCTTGCCTGGGCATTTTAGACTTTTTCAGATGCTTCTGAAAGATAGCATCAGTGAAAGATTGAGGATGTTTCAGAGTGAGGTTTCAGAAGGGAAAGCTACAAAAAGAAACATCTAACAGAAACAAAGCCTCTGGTAGAGTTCAGATTTTCAGTGCAGTTTTATACTGAGAGTCATGTTTGTGATTAGAATGAAGCCTAAGAAAAAGAAAACGCTGGCTAGATTGATTTGTGTGTATGCCTCTAGTTAGCACAATTAGATTTGGTAGTAACATAAATTACAGAAAAAAAAATTACTAATCAGATTTCATGTCACTGCTGTAGAGAACAAAACTATCTCCAATAATGCTGTTGGTCTCTGTGCTCATCCTGGAATTACCTGGTTGGACTCAGTGCAGACTCCTGGAAGGTCCTGGGCAGAGCGCCGTCTTTGAGACTCACACGTGGCTGTGGACAGAAAAAAGAGATAACCCAATGAGATTCAGACCTGTATGCAGTTAGGTAGTGAGGGCCCGTCTAGATGTATATCTAGAACTAAGGAGTCACGCAGGGACAGCTGCACTAGTTTAAGCCTCTGTGGGGACACTAATGCACCACAAACACAAACAAAAGGGCAAAACGTATACTGTATATCCTGAACAGATCTCACAAATGACTTATGGGTGCTATTAATACAGCAATATTAATAAATAACAGATGTTGTTTTTTGGAGTTAAAATCTTTCTGCTTGAGGTTACCACCATCTCATTGGCCAAATACTTTACAGTTCAAGCTTTTGTTAGTATTGATATTGCAAAGATTACATTTTAAAATAGTGTATAGACCTAGTGAAGGCAGATATACCTTGAATTTATTTCAACATATATAAAATGTATTAACTTGGTTAGAATTGAATCATGCCTCTCAATGAAAACTGTGTCACTGCATATTATTGTCGTGAAAGTTGATTAATCAGTATCAGGTTCATATGTTCACAAAGGGCTCAAACAAACAAGCATTCACCAAAAGGCATCACACAAAACTTTCCAGTTTCCAATATATACAAGAGATACTTCTAGGGAGCAATGTTATTGCACTTTACAATAAAAATTCCTTCTGTACACAAATAGTGTGTGTAAGATTCCTGAACTCATGTCAAAACTAGACAGTTGAGGTGGAACTGTCTACTAATCTGTACTGCTGCTAGAGGATTGCACAAACATTTTGTTTAAACCTGCTCTAACACTCAAATATGAAGTAACTGCCTTAGCTAAAGTGGCAGATTAGTGCAGAAGAATTTAATATTATTATTTGTTTTACGACAATTTTACACAGTATTAAACTGTGAATAGTTCCACCTCTACTGTCTTTCATTTGGAAAAGAATGTTCATGCAAAGACAATGGTCAACTTTCATAACATGCACAAGCTGGATTCCCACAGTTATTTGATCAAATTAGTCACTTGTATATTGTCTCATCTGGCTCCAAAATAGAGACCTATTTTAGCATAAAGACTTGTCCCCATTCACTCTGTCTGTGCGTCTATAATAATAGCTCTGACCCTTAATGTGAGAGAAATTAATCACAATGACTTTCTCAAAGTCAATGGATGTAAAAAGAACAAGCAGGGGGAAATTAGTCATGCTTTCTGGTGTCCTTTATGGAGAAAAGGAAGGACATGGTACACTGGGGAACCCATTTCCTGCTGCTATCTATGATCTGCTGCAGCCAGCAGTCAAACAAGAGACCGAACAGAAATGACCAGAACATGAGTTAAAAGTCCATCGCATCTGTGTCACCTGATCGCAGACAATTTACTTATTGTATTGTTTTTCAAATAAACAATTTCATTCATATTAATTCTTTGGAAGCAATGTGTCATTTGGAAATGAGAGAAACAGATGAGATCTCCTTAATTCAAGTTCTGTTTTTAAAAATCACAATAGAGACACATGAGGCTGCAGATGTGTGTCACTTCAAATTATTATAGGTGACCTTAAAGGTCACCTATAATGGGGTTATAGTAATAAAAATAGTAATAATAGAAATAATAATAATAATAATAATAATAATAATAATAATAATAATGCAACTTTGAATATCTTCGGCATAACTGTACCTTAGTCATAATCACCAAACATACATATAATAAATCTTAAGAAGTGACACACAAGAAAGCCATGGTGGAGCAGAGCAACTGCTCAATCAAGCCCGCTCCCCATTCACCAGGGAGCCCAGGGGTCCAGCGATACCTGTGACGACGATCTTGGGGAAATCCAGAATGGTGCCAAAAGATGCTGTTTTACGGTGCCCTCGTTTATACTGCGGACGTGCTGCGGAAAACACATACACACATATAGCTACATACACAGAGCATGCAGACTAACAGACTGGGCATGTGTAGGACGCACACATGCAGAGGCGGGCAGTGGACATGCAAGGGCCGCAAGCACCCGCCCAGGTTGTACAACAGGAGCTGCCACAGAGCTACCACAGCTATTGTCAGGGACAAAAAAGTTGAACAAGCCAAAAAGAAGACCAAGGAAGCAGTCTTGTCTCAAAATATCAATTACAACAATAAATGCAGAAGGTTCTTGGGTTTTGTCATATCAAAGGCAAGATTGTTTTAAAACCCCAACAAAGAAAAATTATGGTGTTATGAGAAGAAGCAAAGTGTTTTTTGAATTTATAGATCTTGGAGTCAAACACTGCTGTATTTTGTTATTACTCAGACTTGTTTGACCCCTTCCCATATTGCTGAACAAGTACTCTACTCACTGCAGTTCCCTAATTTTTTTCAAGTATTGATTCTTCACCATAAGGAACCTCATGTAAAAAGAAAATCAACATGGCCCTGAAAGGCATATTTAAGAGCTAGATCTTTATTGATATTTACTTATTTAAAAGGCTATTGTGCTCCAGGCCTTCTCTTTCTTTACATTGTCCTTGTACAATTGGCAAGAAGTAACTTCTCATCATCCTTGGCGCAGCATTGACTGAAGTACTGGGGCCATGTTTACCGCAATGTTTTAGAGAGCTTTTAGTTAGTGTAGTGGTTTATTTTGAAACTTGGTGCCTACTTCCTGTGTTTTTCCAATGTAGCTTGTTAGGCCTAGTCCACACAGACACGGGTATTTTTATAACCGGAGTTTTTCCTCCTGCGTTTTAAAAAAAAATCCCGCCCACAAACGCTCGGTTTTAATGAAATCTCCGTCTACATGAAAACGCAAAAACCCGCTATCAAGCGCTGTCAAGAGCATGCCACACCAGCAGGCGGCGATATCACCCTAATCGTAAAGGCATGTTGGCCAATCAGAAGCCTAACAAAAAGTTATTACCAGTTCCAGTAGGCTAACAAACATGGCCCACAGAGGAAAGGGGGAGTCATATGTTTGGAGTGATGATGAAGTTCAATTGTTCCTTACTGTCACACTTGAATACAATGTTAGCAAAACTCAGGAAAACGTGGACTGGGAGTCTTGCCAGTCCAAGTACGCCGACATCCTAGCGCTGTTCCTAGAGCAGTACCCTTCTGAGACGTTCCAAGAGTTTCCTCATCGTAAAGAGGATATAACCATTGCACAGAATCGTCAACCATAGGGTCGTCAACAAAGCAGTCAGCGGCGCACAATCTGACGTCAAACACAGCGGATAACGGCGCACAATCTGACGTCGCAAGGCAAAAACGCCGGTTTTACTGTCCACACAACAACGCTGCAACCGGCGTTTCTGAAAATCCTCACCCTGGCAGGGGTTTTCAAAAATGTTCGGTTTCAGTGACCTGATACTGCGTTTCCGTGTGGACAAACGGCCGAACCGTGTAAAAAAAGTCACGGTTATAAAAATTCCCGTGTCCGTGTGGACTAGGCCTTAGATTGACACAAACCCAGTCAAAAAATAGAATTCCAACCTATCAATAGCCTCGCTTTATAATGTTTCTGAGACCGTTTACAAGTGTGAGACGCTGCCGTAATGCAAAGCTTTTGGTGTGAATGGCCTTTCCTGTACACTTTCTTTATCTAATAAACGTTTGCTGTACAGTTATGCCACTGTGGCTGGGTGTGGCATTCGGAGGTCTACTTTGAGTCATGTCATTGCTGGCCTTACCTGCTGGAGCAAAAGACATCTTGGGCTCCAGCTCTGACAGATCAGGACTTATTTGTATGCTGTCAGAAGATGCCAGGCACTGGCTTCTTGTGGACAGACTCTCAACACTGCCCCCTCTGGACATCTGAGTCCTCAGTGAGTCTCCCTGATAGCACAAACAGATTTAATAGTTTAACATAAATGTCATTATGAATTAATAATGTGACATGTCACCTTTGGTTTGAAGTGTGGTGGAAACTGAGGCGTTATCTTGATGGTGTCGTTGCTCCCTTGAGAATCACTATGCTCCATGTTTGCATCACTTTTGTTGCTTGTGTTGGTGCCGGTGTAGTCCGTATATGAACCTATGGGAGTTCCAGAGACAAACAAATAAACAAATTGGTTACAGATTTTTTTTTACTTTCTTTACTTGTGTGTTTCCACAAATGTATAACATATGTGGAAGTCTTTTGTTCACAAGTACAAGTCAAGTCACAAGTCTCTTTGCATACGTAGATTAATGTGAGTACTTGAAATACTTGTATAGTATTATTAATAAACCTATTCTATATGAATGTATTATTTAGAAAAAGTAGGATATAGAGTATAGTTAATTTTAAAATAGAAAGAACAACAAAACATGTTTAATTATTTAACTGTATTTTCTATATGTATACTTTATACATGAACATCAAACACTCCTTTAGTAAAACTGATCTTACCAGTGACAACAAACTGATAACTTTCTATCATTCTGTTGTCTAAGCCTAATTCAATATAAATAGTTCTAACAGTGATTTCACCAATTAAAACAAAATCTTTGCCATAAATCTTCATTCAAGATTGTGTTCAACAGGAGGGTGCTTCTCACTAGCAGTGTTAGGTTCACTGGGCAGAAGTAGAAAAAAGGGAATACAAAGTAACTAAACTGTGCTGGGTTCTGTGAAGATTTAACTGTAGAGTTTATAAAGTAGATGAATGCAGAGTGTAGCTTGTATGTTAAAACAGCAGCATACTAGTAAAAACAACCAGTTTGTTTGTTTCACATATTCATTAAACCTGCAGATGATTGAAAATGCATTATTTGCCAATTCTATTTTAATCCCAGTCAGCTAAATCTACAAAACAATAAACAACATAACCTTTTAATTTTCGATGCTTCTAATTAAATTGTTTATTTTATAGTAAACCATTGATAGAAAAAAAGATAATTAGATTCTGGCAAAGTCAAAAACGGAGAAGAATTAAAAGTACACTATATGTGCAACACAAGTTTAAAAGTAGAACGTTAAGTAGCATATAATGCAGAATTTAGCTTATCATCAGGTTTGCTAACGTTCACTTGTACTTTTCTAACTCACCTATCCAAGTGTGTTTTCAAGTGTCTGATAAAGTTTGAAGTTGTCTTGTCGTCCTTTATTTGTACTACACAGATTCCACAAGTCTTTATTTGTGGCTCTGTATAAACTGTTCTTAGACAAAACTTGTTATAAAAGGCACCAGAGAAGCTGGAGACGTGCCTGTCATGGTATTTGTTTCGAGTAGATTTGTTGGCACAGTAGAGCAACAGTATAACTGTTGACACACTCCCGGCTCAGAGAGGATGGGGAAGCAAGTGCTGAGCTTTCATTGACCACAAGTCTCAAACTGCGAGTTCAAGTCAAGTCCCGAGTCTTTGGACCACGAGTCAGAGTCGCTATAATGAGTCCTCATCTCTGCGTGGGATAACCTTAAACTGATTGTCTGTGGCCTACATTCACAATAAATGAGTCTTATTTTTTGTCATAGCATTTATTAACAATTAGCATACCTGTACTAGTGGCAGAGTTGCTTTGCCCGTCATCTGAATACTGGTAAGGGTATTGTAGGGGCTCTTCTGATCCTTCGAAGTACTGCAAAAGAAAATGGTGTAAGAAACACACCTGACTGACCATATTCAGAGCATAGTTTACATGTATGCTCATTTTTCAGTGAAGTAAAATTGTGAAAAAATGTCAGGCCACTCTACCTTCATCAGATGAGTCATGATCTTGACTATCTCCTCCATAGAAGGCCTCTGTGAAGGATCCTTAGACCAGCAGCGAGTCATTAGGCTCTCAATGGGCTTAGGCAAGTTGTTGATTAAAGGTGGTCTTGTGCCTGAATGCAAAACAGTCATTATTTCATTTGTTAACCGTTACTAAGAGTCCAAAATAACAAAAACTGTTAATTATGCGGTTAAAAAGAAGCAAATCAACCAAGAAAGGTTTCCCAGGCTGCTTGAGAAGCCTGGTAATCTAATGGCATGTCGCCCTATTGACTAAGATGTTGTTAGTGTCCATTTCAGAGCTTCATGACTTTTACTTGGCCTGAAGCGTACGTCTGACTCACCGTTGTGAACAGCCCACATGATCCGAAAAGCCGGGCCTCCGATTTCATCAAAAGGCTTCCTCCGAGTGATCACCTCCCACAGAATGATGCCCCAGCTGAACACATCGCACTTCTCGCTGTAATTGCTGCCTATGAGTACAAAGAAAAGCTAGAGCAACACGTTTTTCAAAGGAAAGGAAATGCCTGTCAAACTGAAGTAATTCCCTGAAGCACATTTGAGCAGGGAGTCAGGTAAAGCTTTTATCTCATCAGGACTTAAAGGAGGGAGGAGGAAGAATATATAAGAAACTGCTTAATTATTGTGTCTATTATTGTAGACATAACATGCACATCACACACCTATTTTAAAGTTTCCTGCTGATGTAGATAACTTTTACAGAGTTCAATATGAGGGCAAGTGCACATCGGTGAATTGGAGTCTTACTTTAAAACAAAATAAAGACTAGACCGTATAACCATGTTTACTATTACTTTTAGTAAAAACTACTTTGTGTGTCAGATTGATCTGCCACCTCTTTTAATACAAAAACACTATTATTGCAAAGAAACCACTGACTACATAACCTGACTCTGCCAGATAGAACTGCTCCACAGTATCCACTCTCCTCTGTGATCCCGGCCCAAACCAATTGGACCCCTCCTGTTCCCAGTTGCTGTCACTCAGACGGATAAACTGATCATAGTAATATAATTATGGACTATAGGCATATTCATTCTCATTCATTTGTACATATGATGAACTATTTGTCAGTGACTGTCCTGGACACATCTATGTCACGGCCTGTTCGTCCTAGAAGTGGATCCTCCATCTGTGGCTCTCCCTGAGGTTTCTTTTGTATTGTATAATTTAATTTCCCTGACCCTGATGGAGGGTCTAAGGACAGGGAATGTTGTCCTGTTCAACTTGTTGCATATTTACTGCCTTTTGTTTTTATGAAGCCCTTTGAGGCAATTGCTCTTGTGATACTGGGCTATACAAATAAAATTGAATTGAAATGCAGTTTTATCCAATCAGAGCAGCTCCATGTTGTTTACGTTTGTAACGGTAAAACGGTTGCTACATCTTCAGTACACATCCAGACCCGTCAGTACTGCCACATCATTAGACACATCAGCCAAGTTTGGCCACAGTTCAGATGTAAATACTTTTCTTGGACCAGTTCAAGATCGATTTTCTTGAGTTTATAAGCACAGTTGCAGTGCAAGGTTGCAAACTACATGCAGTGAAATAGCAAATAGGTCACTTTAAGCAAACGTTCATACTTATTTTTTTTAAGAGACATTTAATTACTATTGATATAATTAACAGATAATAATAATAAGTTTTATTTATATAGCGCCTTTCCAGAGCTCAAGGACGCTTTACAATAAACAAACAACAATAAGGACAATTGACAAAGAGAGCAGACAGGACAACAACAGGCAAATGAGGGTTCAAGTACAGTAAGTGAAAAAACCCACAAAGAACTGTAACATTCAGAGAATAGGTGTGTTTTGAGCATGGATTTAAATCAGAGATGGTGTTAACTAAACGGAGTGATAGGGGGAGAGAGTTCCACATTTTGGGCGCAATAACAGTGAATGATCTGCCCCCCATTGAAGCAAGGCGATGCCGAGGGACAACGAAGGCTGGAATCAGCGGATCGTAAAGAGCGCGTAGGGGTGTAGGGGAGAAGCAGGTTACAGAGGTAGGGGGGAGCAAGGCCGTGAAGAGACTTAAAAGCGAGAAGGAGAATTTTGAATTTAATACGGTAAGCAACAGGAAGCCAGTGAAGATCGTGCAGAATTGGGGAAATATGTGCAGAACGCTTGGTGTGGGTGAGTAGTCTGGCAGCAGAGTTTTGAATGTATTGTAATTTGGAAATGGAGCTAGCTGGTAGGCCAATGAAAAGTGCATTGCAGTAATCAAGACGTGAGGTGACAAATGCGTGGATGACAATTTCAGCATCTGAGATGCTGATAAAGGGACGGAGCTGAGCGATACGACGTAGATGAAAGAATGCCAATTTAGTGATGGATTTAATGTGAGAGTGGAAAGATAGAGTGGAATCAAAAATTACACCAAGATTTTTAACAGTAGTAGATGGTTTGATAGAAGAGCGATCTCACAGGTGAGGTTAGTAGGAATTTTATTAGTGAGTGATGAAGGTCCAGTGAAAATAATCTCAGTTTTGTCCATGTTAAGTTTTAGAAAATTTGAATGAAGCCAGTCTTTTATTTCATGCACACAAGCAGAGATTTTGTCAGTTGTGAAGGATAAAGTTGATGTACAGGTAGTATATAATTGAATGTCGTTAGCGTAAAAATGATAATTAAAACCATGACGCGGAGGATCTGACCAAGAGGTATTATATAAATTATAAATAATAATGGCCCAAGAACGGATCCCTGAGGGACACCTTGCTTCAGGGGGACAGTGGGTGAGCGAAAGTTCTGGAGTGAAATGTAAAACAGTCTGTCAGAGAGATAAGAGGAGAACCAGGAAAGAGCAGCACCAGAAATACCCACATCCGAAAGGCGCGATATGAGTAGTTGATGGGAGACGGTATCAAAGGCAGAGCTGAGGTCGAGCAGCAAAAGCATAGATAGAGAACCAGAATCACCAGCGAGAAGCAGATCATTCATTACCTTAACTAGTGCTGTTTCAGTACTATGCAAAGCGAAAACCAGATTGAAAAGGATCAAAAGGTTATTTTCAACTAGAAAAGACTGGAGCTGGGAGGCAACAGTGCTTTCCAGTAGTTTAGCTATGAAGGGAGATTTGAAATGGGACGAATTGGATAAAACTGAGGGATCAAGGTTGGGTTTCTTGAGGACAGGGGTAACAGCTGCAGTTTTGAGTGACAGAGGAAATGAAGCAGAGATAAGAGATGTATTGATGAAGTGAGAGATAGGTGCAGAAATAACTGAATGGCAAAGTTTCAGTAGAGTGGTAGGAGCAGGGTCAAGATGACAAGATGAAGGGTTGGATTTCAAGATTAACTCAGAGACAGAAGAAGGAGTAGACAGAGAGAAAACAGGCAGGGATTGACCAGGTTGATTCGGCAGATAACTAATATTAGTGGCATCATTAAAGAGGCACTGGTTTACGGCATCTGACTTTTCTAGCATGTGAGCCAAGAATGAAGTGCAAAGTTCATCAGAAGCTAGAGCAACATGAGATGGAGATTTGGAAGATTATTTATTGTGTTAAATAATGCTTTTGGCCTGTTGCTTGATTTATTAATTGTAGCAGATACAAAACTGGAACGAGCCAAATTAGGGGACATATAGTCATTAAAGGGTTGGTACAGAATGGCTACTCAGTAACAAATAAAATATTAAAGATTAAAAACTGTAATTAAATAGGAAACCACAAAATTGGCAACTTTGCTCTAACGACTCCCAAATCAGGAGTCACCCTGCCCTTTCACAGCCAACGACTATGAGACCAGAACAGCCTGGTCCGATCAGGTTTGGTTTCAGGTCAAACTCCTCCCTCGAGATATAAGCTCAGCTCTCTTACCAGTTGATCTAAGAACTGATAAAGTCTCTTGGAATTAGAGACAAAACATCTTCACCTTGAAAACTGAGTCCAGATGCTTTTGCTTTAACCTTTTCTTCTGTAATAAGAAATAAGTAATAAACGACCATACATTAGAAAAGAACGCATGCACAATGCAAATGTCTCCTAATGTCTCCGCAAATGTCTCCTAGTAGCAGTAGCAACAGTAAACAGTAGCATATAAATTAGAATGGGGCATAAAAACTACATCTGGGTTGCACACCACAAACCTATTTTAAAGTTGCATTTCACACTGATGCAAATTAGTTGTACAGCATTCACTGAGAGGGCAAATGTGGGTTGTTAAATTGCACAGGAGCCTTGTAAATCCCCTGTAAAAACAAGATAATGATGAGGCCTTAATTCATCTTTCTCTCACCAGAACATGTTTCATCATGTAGAAATGCATTAGGCTTTTGACACAAACTCTACACTGCCACATCCCAAGGGAAATAAAGCCACCAGTAACACTCCATTCATCTTTTCCTGATGCCTCCCAGAGTTCCATCAATAAGAGTAAAGCTACTGATGACTTATCCAGAATTAATGTCCTGATGCTAGGAGCAATGAGCTGTAATTAAGGTGAAAGCTGGGATCTTTAGACTTAAACAAGGGGTATGGAATTTTATTTTACATGTGTGAAAAAAATAAGTGTTGTTTAATCGCCTAACAGTATATTGTAACAAGAATCATCTGTGAAACAACAAGCCCTTAAGACGTCAACTAGGCTTTATTATCAAGGCTTTTAATAGATGAGAATTTTTCCATCCTTTGGCCAATCACATTCTCGCTTCCAGAAAAAGGAGCACTTATTGGTCGACATTGATGTCAACAAGGAAGTGTATACTGAGCGCTGAATACTAGGAGTGTGTATTGGCAAGCACCTGGCGATAGGCTTGGGCGGTAATACGGTAATATGGTATACCGCGGGATCTAAAGATAGCAACGGTATCAGTTTCAATACCGTCATAAAAAAAAAAACAAAGCACTTATATAGGAGACAAGGATTAAATATTAACCCTTTAAGCGCCAAAGTCGCAAAATTGCGACAAGCAACTTAACAGGAAAAAACAGCCGCTACTTCCGGTTTATGTGCTAAATTATGCTTCCACTCCCTTCCACCAGATGTCAGACACCCTGTACTTTGTTTCTAGTCCACTATTACCATGTGTTGCCATTAAAAAAATTTGTAGAAGAAGACCTGGTCAGGACCGGCTCAATAGAAGCCTCATTCTCTACACGCGAGCTGATAAACATGAAAATAACAAATAAAAAATACACCTGTGATGAAGCTTTGGTATTAGTAATGGCTGACTCTGATTCTGAGGGAGAACATCTACCTTTAGAGTCTTTTCAGCCAAGTGAAAGTGAGAATGAGCGAGAGTGAGTGCGTGTGTAACTTGGACAGCGGCGCCGCTGCTTGTGCCTTTCTCAGTGTCTCTCATAAAGCACACGCTGTTTTTCCCCCATTTTGCCAAACATCAGTGAAAGAAACGGGAGGAAAACTAGTCGCTCTGGCCGCGGTAGTGAAGGGGAGGTTGGGAAGGGAAGCCGTGAGCGCGTAGCACCTGCAGCTTTACCTTTAGCACCTGCAGCTTTACCTTTAGCACAGGCGATAAAAGCCGGGGCGGGTGTACTGCCGTGGCCGCGGTAGTGACAGGGAGTTTGGGAATAATGCGGCTTCTATTGACAGCTGTTTGGGACAAATACGTGTTGTTCATCCTGACACTTTACCCAGTAGAGGAGGGAGAGGCAGGGGTAAACATAGTCAGCGCAAATGCGCTAATCAAAGCAGCGATCGTAATAAATGGCTGTGTGGCTGTGCTTTATGAGAGGTCCCACACTCTAAAAAACTACTAAACTGTTCTGGATGTTTATGTTCATTTAATTCTGTTTGACTCTTGCATTTGAACTTTTTATAAACTGCTATTTGTTGCTAATAAAAGTTTTTTATATTGTTGTGCTATTTTGTTATTGTTTCAGTATTAGTGTTTGGTATTCAGTTTCTGAACAGTTTAGGCACAGGCCAACAGTTTGGTGACGCTGTCTGAGCCTTACGTCATATTTTTTTTAATTATTCACGGTAATACTGTATACCGAGGTAAAATAGGGAGGAGGTTTGACGGTATCAAAATTTGGATACTGCCCAAGCCTACCTGGCGATATGATACGTATCATGATACACATGCCACAATACAATATATCCCGATACTGTATTGTAAGACAATGTATTGCAATTATCAAAATAGTGAGCACTGAAACTGTATCTCACAACATTATTTTTTTTAACTAAATAAGTAACAAACTTATTGTTTGCAGATTTTTTTTCACAGTGTTTATTTCAAATAAAAAAAAAAAATCAATTTGGCCGTAATTTTAATTGATAAAGAAATTACGCCATGAAATATTGTGATACTGGGATCCTCCGTAATGCACCTTTAAGCCTATATACAATTTAAGAACTTTTTTTCTGATCAAGCAGAATTTCAAACATTGCAAGTAGAACTAGTCATGGTAATCTACCTACACAACCACTGCATATTCTTAATATTGTGCAGCCCTGAACTAAACCCCTATTTTTCATTCTGTGTACAAACCCTAAAGAAAGTACAGAATTAGAATTTTGAAGTTCAATGATCACTTAAAATGTATGTAGCAATGCATTTACAATAGCAGCCTTTTAGATCATTATCAAACCTCATTTAAGTAAATAATCTTGAGTAAAGCTTCTTTACTTACTAAAAGAGGGAGGGACTACAAAACTTCCATAAACTGTCAGTTACATGTTATTAGCTGTTGCTCGCTGCAAAAACACGCTACTTTCTGAACAACAATACACTTCTACTGTGGATAAACAGGTTAATATACCCGCTAAAA
This sequence comes from Perccottus glenii, assembly GCA_024416835.2. Taxonomy (NCBI): domain Eukaryota; kingdom Metazoa; phylum Chordata; class Actinopteri; order Gobiiformes; family Odontobutidae; genus Perccottus; species Perccottus glenii. The sequence continues at coordinate 24,659,814 of CM044564.2, read as the reverse complement.
CCTTTCCTGCCTCCTTTTAATTTATTAGTTCTGCTTTGCTTCACTCACGTGTGCACACAACTCCTTGTTCTGTGAATGTTCCTGCTACCGCGCTCAGGGACTTGTGTTTCTCTGTGTGCACAGTCACACAGTTGAGAGGACATGCAACACGTTGCTCTGTTACACATCTTTGTCTACTTCTAGTCTACTTCTGTCAGCCTGTTTTAGCTTATCCCCTGCATTTTTACCATTAAAATAGTTGAATATATCCGTGCACTGCGTGGGGCTGAGCTTTGTTTATTTAAAGTAGAGAGTTACACCGGTGCTGCCAAGACTCAGGTGTGGAGAGCTATTTCCCTCAAATGAATGCAGCAGAAACCCTGAAGTTGGTTTAAGCCATTTATCTGCAAATAGAGACAATAGTTTAGGCTGTAGGTTGACTCTATAAAAGTGCAGTTAGAGAATGCGGAGAGTGGAGCGGAGTTTTCATTAATGATTGCTTCATTAGCCCTAATTGTTGCCACTATTTTTCTGCTATAATGTAATATTTAAATATGATGAATATAATCACCAGAAAAAAATATACCGGTAATATCGTGAGCGATATGATATGGCACTGCCCTACTTGACAGGAAAAGTATGTCAAGCATTTCCACTTGAAATTCCACTCATACTTACCTTCAAATACTTCTGGCGCCATCCAAGCTGCACTGCCTTTGTTGTTAGTCATGTGCGTCTGAATATCACATGCAGTTCCAAAGTCACATATTTTCAGCACAGTACCGCCAGCCACTAGAAGGAGACTGAAACAACATTAAGGAATCAAAAGGATTAGAGTGAGGCATTGAATGAAACATAGTTAAACTGGTTTAATAAAGTTATCTATCTAATGCTAATCCATTATCATATTTAGACATCCCATTTTTCTATGGATGGAATGATGATGAAGGGCGGGTGGGCGGTTCAATCCCTGCTCGAAACATCCCAAAAACATCATAACATCCCACTCTCCCCCACATACTGTCGTTGTGTTCTTGGGCAAGACACTTAACCTACATTGCCTCCAGTGAGTGTTCTGTAACACTGGTAGCTAATGCTTAATGTATGTAAAGCGCTTTGATATTATTATAATGAAGTGTGACACAGAGAACAAGCCCAAACTATATTTTTCAGATGAAGCCATTATTTTGTGAGTGTACCATATTTTGTGACAACTAGAATGGCAATGTACTTTATTATTAATCGGGATGTAAAAAAAACAAAATAATTTTTGCTATTTGTAAAATTTGTATGTATTTCATTACAAAAACTATATTTAAAAAAATGTTTTGTAAAAATTGCATGGTAGCTGATTGATAAATCTTGAACTATTCTCACTGCACAGCCCATGTTTTTAAATGAACATCAAGATCTTTACGTGTTGACCACAGTAGTGTCCTTGTTTCTCAAAGAACACTTGTCAAGAAAACAGAGCAGCTGGTTGTTTCCACAGAGCCCTGCCAGCAGAGCCCAGTAAACATCCTCTCTCACTAAGCAGTGTCACTGTAAACCTGCACAATCAGCATCAACTCTGCTGCTTCATAAAAAAACACCCTAGGGTAAGGGTGGGCAATTATTTTTCCCCAAGGGCCACATAAGAAAATGGGACTTTAGTGGAGGGCCGGGCCAACACAATGACCTCACTTATGCTCAATAAAAACACATTTCTTTTGCCTATAGTTTTAAGTTTGAACTGTAGGCAAAACAATATGTTGTTTGTTCTAAAACCTGGGAAAACTATCTGTCTTGGAGTAGAGATGCTAGCTTTAGGAAATGTTGTTCCCGTCTGGAGCATGTCGTAGTGGAATCAACTGATCACTGCAGAATTATCAATAAAATTTTTGTATGGCGGGCCAGATTAAACAGCCCCCCAGCCTATTTTTTATTTTATTTTTTTTAATAGCGCTTTTCTACTTAGTAGGCACTGAAAGTGCTTTACCAGTATTACAGCTGACACCACTGAAGACAAGGTGGGTTAAGTGTCTTGCCCAAGGACACAACGACAGTATGAACTGTGGGGGAGAGCGGGATGTTATGATGTTTTGGGATGTTTCGAGCGGAGATCGAACCGCCCACCCTCCGGTCGAAAGATGGCCGCTCTACCACTGAGCTTCTGCCGCCTTAGTTTGCCCACCCCTGCCCTAGGGGCTACACAAGATTTTCTGTCTATCCATCCATCTTCTTCCGCTTATTCGGGGCCGGGCCGCGGGGGCAGCAGTCTAAGCAGAGACGCCCAGACTTCCCGCTCCCCAGACACTTCCTCCAACTCCTCTGGGGAAATACCAAGGCGTTCCCAGGCCAGCATGTCCTAGGTCTTTTACGGGGCCTCCTCACGGTGTAATATGCCCAGAACAGCTCCCCAGGAAGCTATCCCGGAATCATCTGGAACAGATGCCCGAGCCACCTCAGCTGGCTTCTCTCGATGTGGAGGAGCAGCGGCTCTACTTTGAGCTCATCCCGAGTGACCGAGCTCCTCACCCTATCTCTAAGGGAGCGCCCGCCACCCTGCAGAGAAAGCTCATTTCGGCCGCTTGTATCCGGGATCTTGTCCTTTCGGTCACGGCCCAAAATACATGACCATAAGTGAGAGTAGGAAAGTAGATCGGCCGGTAAATCAAGAGCTTTGCCTTGCAGCTCAGCTCCTTCTTCACCGGAAGCTGCACCGATCTGCCTGTCAACCTCACACTCCCTCCTTCAAGATTTTCTGCGTAGGATCATTTTAGGACAAGCTATTCTTGAGTAAGATTAGTTTACTGTAACAAGACAGCCCTATCTGTTTTCAAGTTAAATATTAGGTTACTCTTGAGGTCCAATTTTGAACTTAAGTAAATGCATTAATAAAAATATAAATTCAAAATTATTAGTACTGTCTTTTTTAAGCCAGCTTGTTTAGTCAAGCCCCATAGGAACCTGAACCCAACACTTTTATAGAAGTCTAGTGGCAAGCAACTGCCAGTAAGTTCTATTCTGGATTTTTATACTGCATTTATCTACACAAGATATTTGCCTCAGAATCCCAGACTTTTTCTTTGTTGTAAACATTACACTGAGTCAAACTGATGTTTATGAAGCAGACATTTGGGGCAGTGACTAGGGCCACAGGAAACAGTGAGGTGAGGAAACACGTACTTGGGTGGTTTAAGGTCCCTGTGAATGAGAGCCTTTGGTTTCATGCAATGCAGGTAGGCCACGCCCTGGGCACACTGAAAACACCAGCTCATGGCATGGGACGCAGTGTAAAAGGGAAGAGGTTCGGCACCGTGCAACACTGTGGACGAGAAAACACTGTCACAGACAACAGAAAAATGTCTATTCTGGAGATAATGGACGAAAAGAGCATTCAAGCTTGGACTACAATTGAAGCAATCCAGTAGCTCACAGAAGCAACTCTCTCGCTTATATAGTCAGCTTTTGTGGTGAGAAAAATCAATAATTATATTATATAATGAATTAATTTATGTACATCATTGGCAACTGAGACTGCATAGTGATAGGGTGAACTACCATAAATATTACAAAAATAACATTAAGTGACAAAGAAGGAACAGTCTTTTTTAGAAAACTTCTGAGACCCTGTACAAACCTCAAACCTAGAACTTGGATCTTGAGTTCCCAGTGCCACGTTTGAATGCAGTAAAAGAATCTCAATGCCTCATCAGATCTCTCAAGATGGGCTTGGAAATGGTCTGCCCCATTTGTGATTGAGTCTAAACAGGGATGAGTCCTGGCTCAAAAGATATCTACCACCCTATCCAGTACAGTCATCGACACCTATGTCATATAAGTACTTAATTAAAACACTGCACATTAAATAAAATGAAAATATCCATCAGTGACAAGGTGGTGTCTGTACATAAAAACTAATAAACAACAAGGAAATGGAGAAAGTTGTCCTTCAGACTAACGGTACAACAAATGATTTATAAGTAAAACACACAGGAGTTATAACTAAAATGAATAGCTCTATTGACAAAGGCACACCATTGTCAACTTGGTCTTACATATATGAATATAAAGCGAAGAAGAAAACAACATGAGGAGAATTCCATATGAGATGGAAAGTTACGGGGTCAATCTAGGGTCAGCTTTAATGGCTGCACTGATCCTCCAAGCAGGTCTCCTGGAGGGAGCAGCTGCCCCATACTCGCTAACCCTAACCCTTTACGAGCACAGTTTAATTAGCTCTGGGTGACAGATCTTTGTCTTCGACCAGTTTACTTCTGGGCGGGCATGCCTGAGCCACTGTGGCCCAACTTCCTGTCACACCAGCCAATGGGCGTTGAGCCTGCCCCACGTTAAAAACAGGGCCAAAATCACAGTTACAACTTGTTACTACTTTTATTTTAACTTGTCACTAATTTTTATTTTGGTTACGTTCAAGCTGACCCTACACCATAGAAAGCGTATTACAGAGTTGGTCTGACTGTTGCATAGAGAATTGTTCACTCAAATGTGGCTTAAAAGACAGACAACTATCTGGAGATAAGGGTTTAGAAACAACATACCATTGTAGAGTGATCCGCCTTCAGCATATTCCATCACAAGGCAGACCTGAAAGCATAGACACAAAGTACACAATCTGTATGACATAGGAATCAAACACAACTCTTTAAGCATAAAAGCAAAAAAAAAAAGACATTGGAAGAGCATTCAATAATAAGAATAATAAAAAAAGAATATTGCAACATACTTACTGGACTTTTGCAAGAGCCATACAATTTCACAATGTTACGGTGATTTACACGTGACAGCTGTCGAAGCTGAGGACACATGAACACAAATTTCACAAACCGAGCTACACTAACACATGCTGTTTAACTAATTAACTTTAAAAACTAGGATGGAAATTCTTAGAACACTCACATAAGGTCATTGACAATACCTCAACAACGAAGGCTTTTCGTTCTGATTCACTCTCAATAGTCTTGATGGCCACATCTTTGCCTTTCCATTTGGCTTTGCAAACAACCCCAAAAGCTCCTCTGCCCACCACCTACAAAATGATTACCAACACTATAAAAAACATAGGCATCCGGCTGAAGTCTTCAATAAGAAAACTTAATGAATGTGCACCAGAAAAGGCCTCCATCTGGAACCCAATGTTCCTTTTATATGAGCAATACACATTTACATTTACATTTATTCATTTAGCAGACGCTTTTATCCAAAGCGACTTACATTACATTACCAGTGTTACAGTCACTGGAGGCAAGGTGGGTTAAGTGTCTTGCCCAAGGACACAACGACAGTATGAACTGTGGGGAGAGCGGGAATCGAACCGCCTACCTTCCGGTTGAAAGACGACCGCTCTACCCACTGAGCTACTGCCACAGTTATTAAATAGTTATTTTCATTAGTATATCAATTATTTTACAAATACACTGGCAAATTTACCACTACCAATACATGACCAAACTACACCAGACTCAGACTACACCAAAACAAGACAGAGAACTACTTGAGTTACTAGAGCACTAACCTAGGACTAAACAAAGTAAATAGACCTAGACTAGGGAAACTGGTTTGGTCTAAAATGGACTTCTTCCAATCTAAGCTGTAAACCTTTGTGATGTGCAGTCTGTGTCCCATATACCGCAAACACGTAACTACTATTTATTATATGTGTCATAAACATACCTCTTCAACCTCAATGTCCTCATAGTTTATTTCCTCAAAAGGATATCCAGGAGGAGTTTCCAGCATCTCGGCAGATGGTAACGTTAGAGACATTACTAGCTGTGTCAGCTAGTAACTTACTGCAGGAGACACATAATGTAAAGAGAAATCAAAGACTATAGCGAGGACACAACAAGCATCTTCAAAAGAACTACGATAATGACACAGTTATACTCACTAATATCACAGAGTACAAAAAGCTAAAACAATAGTGTGTTTTTTTTGCTATTAACACATTATATATAAAATGGTTACACTTGGTAGAGAATCTATTTCAATCTTAGCCTACAACCACCAACAACCGGTCCAGCCAATAAACTGACGCTAAGCGAGCAAGCTACCAAGCTAAGTAGATGAATACTGGGGACTGATCGAGGATTAGTTTACCGGAGCATGAAATTTAAGTTAACACAATGCACTCTGAAGCTATTGGTTATATGTAAAATATATCACGACTACGAGTAAAACATTGTGGTTTAGGCCTACAACTCTTTGCAAGTTTGAGTATTGTTAGCTGACTGGCCTGCTAACCGAGTCTTAGCATAAGATCAGATATTAGCTTGAGTCCAACCCTTCGCAGTTGACTGGTCACCAGCACCGGCCTCTGGACACGGGGAAATATTCCACTATTCATGTGCAGAGAGTTGCAAGAGTCGAGGCCATTTTTAAAAACAATAGCTCTGGATCTTTATGACAACCAGACATAACTTTTTCTTAACTTATCTAGCTGGCAAGCTATGAGGGGGAGCTTCAACAGGAAATGTGTGCGCATCGCTATTCAGTCCCCACAGCACGGTACAGTCACAGAACAGTCCCACAGCACGGTACAGTCACAGAACAGTCCCCACAGCACGGTACAGTCACAGAACAGTCCCACAGCACGGTACAGTCACAGAACAGTCCCCACAGCACGGTACAGTCACAGAACAGTCCCCACAGCACGGTACAGTCACAGAACAGTCCCCACAGCACGGTACAGTCACAGAACAGTCCCCACAGCACGGTACAGTCACAGAACAGTCCCCACAGCACGGTACAGTCACGGAACAGTCCCACAGCACGGTACAGTCACAGAACAGTCCCACAGCACGGTACAGTCACAGAACAGTCCCACAGCACGGTACAGTCACAGAACAGACCCACAGCATTGTACAGCCACAAACAGGGAGGCGGAGGCGGCAGTGGCTCAGTGGTAGAGCGGTCCTTCAACCGGGAGGTAGGTGGTTCGAATCCCGCTCTCCCCACAGTTCATACTGTTGTTGTGTCCTTGGGCAAGACACTTAACCCACTTTGCCTCCAGTGGTGTTCCAGCTGTGACACTGGTGAATGGAACCTTAATGTAAGTCGCTTTGGATAAAAGTTTCTGCTAAATGACTAAATGTAAAATGTAAATGTAACAGTCCCCCAGCACTGTACAGCCACAGAAGGGTCCCATAGCACAGAACAGTCCCACAGCACAGTACAGCCACAGTACAGCCACAGAACAGTCCCACAGCACAGTACAGCCACAGTACAGCCACAGAACAGTCCCACAGCACTGTACAGCCACAGAAGGGCCCCACAGCACAGTACAGCCACAGTACAGCCACAGAACAGTCCCACAGCACAGTACAGCCACAGTACAGCCACAGAACAGTCCCACAGCACTGTACAGCCACAGAAGGGCCCCACAGCACATTACAGCCACAGAACAGCCACAGAACAGTCCCCAGCACAGTACAGTCACAGAACAGTTCCACGGCACAGTTGTGGACTGTTGATTAGATAGTTTGATTTAAAAGAAAAGCAGCTTTCACCAAGTGGTGAGGAAAAATATTGAAACTGCTCAACTGTGTCCTTGTGGACAATATGGACATATTTAATGCAGTCTTTTAGTAATCTGGCCTGATTGTAGGCTTTTTGCTTACAGACAGTGAGTGGCTGCGGCATGTACTACATAGACCTACAGAAAAACATTCAGAAGGAAAAGAAATACTATAAAAACTGTCTGTTCACTCATAATATTGCATTGTGAGTCTCTCAATTTAGAGCTGTATCTGTTCTATGTTTTTTAATCTGTTATTCATTTTTTGAAATATTTTCATTATTATTCATTAATTTCCTTTCACTTAGTCTCGTTGGGGATTGCAAGGAACTTTGGGCCTTAGGCGAGGCGGGGTACACCCTGGACAGTGGCCAGTTAGTGGCAGGGCTGACATTTAGAGACAGACACTGACAGACAACCATTCACTCTCACATTTATTCACTGGGATCACTTTAGAGTTCCCAGTTGACATGCATGTGTTTGGACAGTGGGAGGAAGCTAGAGTACCCGGAGAGAACCCACGTTAACACGTGGAGGACATGCAGACTCCTCACAGAAAGAACGAGGATTTTCGAGTCGCCCGGGGTTTGAACTCACAACCTTCTTGCTGTGAGGCAGGCGGGCTAACCACTCTTATTTAATTATTACTTAAAGCAATAGAACATTATTCGGAACATAGGTTTTTCTTTATCTAGCTTTGATCCTCTCATGAAAATGATGATTGATATAAAAATATAACAGCCAGTGACCATGCTGTATTATGACTTTCATTTGTGAACAGGGATGTTATATAAAAGTAGTATTTGATGAATGCCGATACCATGGTCTACACATGGGGAGTAATAAAGCAAGTTCCCAATACAAGTGTTCCAAACCACCAGACAAACACAACTCAAACTAATGAGCATAAACTCATTTGTTGCAATATTGAACAGAGCATTGTTAATATCCGGAGCCATCCCTTTCCACTGAAATAATCATTCTAATCGCTCATTTCAAAGGTGATTAGAGCACTGTCACCTGGCAGGGTCTGGGGAAGCCGTACATCCTCAGGCATATGGTCTGGGATCTAGTGTCAGCAGAAAGCTGGATGTCTAATGGACAAAATGTGGGAAAAGTACAACAGCACACAGGACGTGTTGGAAACTATTTCAAGCTGTGCTGGTCATCTTACTTTAAAAAAGTAATTACTTACAGTTACACATTACTTCTTCCAAAAAGTAATTGAGTTAGTAACTCAGTTACCACATTGTAAAAGTAATTAGTTGCTCAGCAAAGTACAGTGACTGTGGAGTTATGTTATGTTCTATAACACTATTACATTATATAACATCTTTAATATCATAAATGTTCATTTTAACTGATTGAAGAATAAAAACATTATATACACTATTTTAGAACATTTGGTATTTATTTGAACTCAATAGATTGCAGTCTACCATATGATATGCATAGGAATAAAAACATCTAAAAAAAATATTGAAAATAAAATGGTAGTGCAAATCTGTGTACCTGTAAATGATTGCTCAATAAACAGAACACAATCCAACTCTCTCTGTAGATTAACATGTTGTTCATTCTCAGTAAAAATGAACAATACATTAATCTATTCTAAAATACTCTAACAACTAAACCAGTGGTTGTAACGTAGGAGGAGAAGCAAACAAGTGTCGTGTTAGCATGTGTTGATGTGAGGCGTTTCATAAAATTTGAGTTACTTGAGGTTGCTCAAAGTCTATAAAGTAATGTGCTGGAGATGAGACTACGTATTAAAGTGCAGACAAAACATTTTTAGTGTTATTTAGAGCTAACAATATTCCTTAGTAGATTGCCTTAGCAAAAGGCAGCGCTCAGAGACAAGTGACGGCCACCTCATGCAGCTGTGTGACATCATAATAATAATAATAATAATAATAACTTTATTTTATATAGCGCCTTTAAATGGGAATCTCAAAGCACTTAACATACACTTACATACATATAAAATTAAAAGATACACAAAGCAATAAAATCAATTAAAAAGCCAAAGTAAAACAAGCAAGAATAATAAAATGAGTCACATAAAAGCTATCCTAAAATAGTACGTTTTAAGTAATGATTTAAAAATACTAAAAGATTCTGCATTCCTAATCTCAGAGGGCAGGGAATTCCACAATTTAGGAGCCAAGGAGGAAAAAGCCCGATCACCCATAGTTTTTAACCGTGTTTTTTGGACAGTTAAGAGACCAGCTTCAGAGGAGCGTAGTGCGCGTGAAGGAGTGTAGAGAGTTAGAAGTTCACACAAATATTGAGGGGCCAGATTATTCAAGGCCTTATATGTGAGCATGAGAATTTTAAAATCAATACGAGAACTAAGAGGAAGCCAGTGCAATTTTTCAAGGATCGGTGTAATATGCTCCCTTGCACTGGTTCCTGTTAAAATTCTGGCAGCTGAATTTTGTACCAACTGCAGCTTATTTAGGGTAGCTTTAGGGACTCCGGCCAGCAATGCATTACAATAATCAATGCGTGAAAACACAAAGGTGTTGATTAACTTTTCAGCCACAAAGCAAGTCAACATGGGGTGTAGTTTGGCAATGTTTCTAAGATGAAAAAATGATGCTTTGACAGTGTTACGGACATGAAGATCGAATGTTAAGTTGGCATCAAATATCACCCCCAGACTTTTTAGTTTAGTTTGGAATAGTAAAGCAGAGCCATCCACACTCAAAGATATGGACTCTGCTTTACGCAGTTGATGAGGTGAGCCAATAAGCATCACTTCAGTTTTGTCACTGTTAAGACAGAGAAAATTCTCAGACATCCATTTTTTAATCTCATTAAAACATTGCGAAAGAAGAGACACAGGCATATTGACATCAGGTTTTGAATCATGCAGCCATGTGTAGTTAAATAAAATAGTAATTTGCAGTAACCCTGAATCAAAGTGACATTTTCTAGATGGAATGACTCTTTGGACTAAATACAAATACATTCAAGGCATTCTGACATTGGGCGCTGACATTTTTTAAAATATAGGCCTATAACCCTATGTCTTTCTTTAAGAAACTATTAGTCATCTTGTCTCTCATTTTTTCTCCAAATGCACAATGGAATGGCTTTGTCTGGCCACAGGGTGTTGCTGTTGCACTGCTCACAGCTGCCCTTTTCTTCAGCTCATTCTAATCAGTTTTCCTCAATCCTCTCTTTACATAAGGCTGCTATACTTCATCTGTTTGTATGCCACTGCCCTGGAATTCACAATTCACAATTACAACACATTCATTTATATTCTTATGTGGGCATCAGCACTCTCCTACACTATGAATAATCGGCTTCCTGCGCTTAGTGCTATGATTGATTATGGCTCGCCTGTGCAGCTGATGAACATTTGTCTTGTGTTTATGGCTTTTAAGCGCCGCAGGTTGGTGTTATGGATATCTCTGTCCCCGATAAGACTTACATTGTTTAAATAGAGTGCAAAATGTTTGCTAATATAAATTCATCCAAATAATTTTCTATAAGTGGAGCAACTTCCACACAGCAACCCTCTTCAACAAATAACCAGCCCAAACACAAGGGACTACAGCAAAAACATTCTGCAAAATCATTTTACCTTTATCTAAATGCTCCATTCACTTACGCGAAATTTATTTGACACATAAAATACATCATCTGAAAAAAAATATTCTCACAGGCTAATTAGTATTAGCCTGAGTGAGTGTTTTAGCTGAGTGCACACGGGTGAATGCCCAGTGCAGTCACAGTGCCAGCCCAAGCTGAAAGAGTGGCTTTATACTGCACTAATGGAACTGGTGCATTATGTTCACATCAGGTAGAAACAAATATGTATTTTTCTCCCAAATCCGAATATAAATGGCCTATCTGGTACTAATGATACAAATGGTGCTCTTTAGCATTTTATGATGCCAATAGACCCTGTGATATCCTGCCTGTCAATATTTAAGGACCTTCAGGGCTGACAATTTTGGCCAGTGAAAAAACATTTCACTTAAAAATAACTTATTTCACTTGATTCCAATAAGACTTTTTCTTCCTTTCTTGTTCACGGCATCCTGGCCCTTTACAGTTGGTGCATCAGGCTCACTGCTGGGAAAGGGTCCACCAGCTGAGAGCGACCTTTTGCCTTTTTTGTTCCACCAGGGATATGTCCATCTGACTGGATAAGTGGCTCTGAGACTGCTCCAGTCCTAAAACCTCCGCCTCTCACCAGAGCTTGTTGTCGTTCTTTTGTGGCATCACTAATCCACTCAGGCATAACTGACCTTTTCAGTCCTTACTAATGCTACCTTTTGGTGTGATTTTAGCCTGGTCTGTTATGGCCACAACAGCTGCCCAGTGGATTATTCTGACGGATTGGTGAGTCTAATATTTAATGAGGTAAAACTATGGCTCTCACATGAACTCTGCTTTCATTAGCTTCAGCAGCAAATTCACTTTTATTAAAAAAGTCAATGTCATGTAGGTTCTGCTGGCTTTAGTGTCAAGCTGTGGAGTAATACGATTTTAACTTAAAAACTTAACTTAACTTACTTTGAGACACTACACATCGAAAGCTTCAGGCATGTCAAAGTCTGGCCCTGGGCCAGTCCAAGCATTGTTTCTGTTTAATGGCGAAAATGTATATATATATATATTTTTTTACTTATTTTTAAATTTTTTTAAACACAAATCCCATATTTTTACACTGTGTAAATTATAGTGACTTGATGTAACTACAGTTCTACGAGTGAATGCACAGCCTACCAATGGGCTTCCCTATTGGTTACCTCTCTGGCGCATGCCATCACCTCTGAAACAGATTAAACCATGTCCACGGCAGTCCAGCTGGGCCTGAGAGATTTGCTATTGGCAGGGCTCTTAAGTTTTGATCTAAATTGCTCAAAGACACCCTGACAGCTTTGGATTTGGTGATTGGTTTGTTTGCTGATGAATTTTACATCAGACTTAAATAATTTGTTTATTTGTTGAATAAATTTATTTTTACAAGAAATGTAGAACGGAAACTGTCTCAACAGACACCTTAACAACAGGAAGAGTGTTAGTGTATAAGTGCATGACAAAAATCTATGATGCCAAAATATCACTGTGAGACCAGAGGAGACAGAGACAACAGTGAGACCAGAGGAGACAGAGACCACAATGAGACCAGAGGAGAAAGAGGCCCCAGTGAGACCAGAGGAGACAGAGGCCACAGTGAGACCAGAGGAGACAGAGACAACAGTGAGACCAGAGGAGACAGAGGCCACAATGAGACCAGAGGAGAAAGAGGCCCCAGTGAGACCAGAGGAGAAAGAGGCCCCAGTGAGACCAGAGGAGACAGAGACCACAGTGAGACCAGAGGAGACAGAGGCCACAGTGAGACCAGAGGAGACAGAGACCACAGTGAGACCGGAGGAGACAGAGACCACAGTGAGACCAGAGGAGACAGAGGCCACAGTGAGACCAGAGGAGACAGAGACCACAGTGAGACCAGAGGAGACAGAGACCACAGTGAGACCAGAGGAGACAGAGACAACAGTGAGACCAGAGGAGACAGAGACAACAGTGAGACCAGAGGAGACAGAGGCCCCAGTGAGACCAGAGGAGACAGAGACCACAGTGAGACCAGAGGAGACAGAGACCACAGTGAGACCAGAGGAGACAGAGACAACAGTGAGACCAGAGGAGACAGAGACAACAGTGAGACCAGAGGAGACAGAGACAACAGTGAGACCAGAGGAGACAGAGGCCCCAGTGAGACCAGAGGAGACAGAGACCACAGTGAGACCAGAGGAGACAGAGACAACAGTGAGACCAGAGGAGACAGAGACCACAGTGAGACCAGAGGAGACAGAGGCCCCAGTGAGACCAGAGGAGACAGAGGCCACAGTGAGACCAGAGGAGACAGAGGCCCCAGTGAGACCAGAGGAGACAGAGACCACAGTGAGACCAGAGGAGACAGAGACAACAGTGAGACCAGAGGAGACAGAGACAACAGTGAGACCAGAGGAGACAGAGGCCCCAGTGAGACCAGAGGAGACAGAGACCACAGTGAGACCAGAGGAGACAGAGACAACAGTGAGACCAGAGGAGACAGAGACCACAGTGAGACCAGAGGAGACAGAGGCCCCAGTGAGACCAGAGGAGACAGAGGCCACAGTGAGACCAGAGGAAACAGAGGCCCCAGTGAGACCAGAGGAGACAGAGACCACAGTGAGACCAGAGGAGACAGAGACCACAGTGAGACCAGAGGAGACAGAGACCACAGTGAGACCAGAGGAGACAGAGACCACAGTGAGACCAGAGGAGACAGAGACAACAGTGAGACCAGAGGAGACAGAGACCACAGTGAGACCAGAGGAGACAGAGACCACAGTGAGACCAGAGGAGACAGAGACAACAGTGAGACCAGAGGAGACAGAGACAACAGTGAGACCAGAGGAGACAGAGGCCCCAGTGAGACCAGAGGAGACAGAGACCACAGTGAGACCAGAGGAGACAGAGACAACAGTGAGACCAGAGGAGACAGAGACCACAGTGAGACCAGAGGAGACAGAGGCCCCAGTGAGACCAGAGGAGACAGAGGCCACAGTGAGACCAGAGGAAACAGAGGCCCCAGTGAGACCAGAGGAGACAGAGACCACAGTGAGACCAGAGGAGACAGAGACCACAGTGAGACCAGAGGAGACAGAGACCACAGTGAGACCAGAGGAGACAGAGACAACAGTGAGACCAGAGGAGACAGAGGCCACAGTGAGACCAGAGGAAACAGAGACCACAGTGAGACCAGAGGAGACAGAGACAACAGTGAGACCAGAGGAGACAGAAGCCACAGTGAGACCAGAGGAGAGCAAAGGAGATCTGGCATCTTAAAATAAGAAATAGGTTTGAGAATAATAATACCATTCTGTTCACCAGAATGGTATTATTATTGTGTTCTTGACTGTTTTGACTGTTTTGATTGACGTATAACATAAGCACAGTTTTGGATTGCTATCAAATGGCACATCGATAGAGATTGGATTTACAGCTCTTTAAAGGGAGCTGGATCTTGTGAATCAGTTCCATTCAAAAGGCTCATTTGACTAAAATTGATTTATTATTACATTAAATGAAACAGCTGTCCCATGTTATAATTGATCTGCTTACTGCAGTACAACATTGCATTTCTATTGCATTTCTATTCTATAAATGCACATTTACCACTTACCACAATCACATTATGATTTTATTTACAGGGACACAATATTGTATTCATCACCCTTTAGACTTCTTTTTATTTTAACTGATTGAACATACAACATTCAACTTTAGTACCTGAGCTACCAGGTTATTCTTTGCCGCTGAAAGTACTCTATTCTTTGGTGCAATTTTTAGGAGTTTGTGTGAGTTTATCATGTTACCACAAGAGCAAATAGGCTTTTTTACACAGATCTTAACTGGCAGTGTATTCATTTACTACAGTAAAATAACTCTAGAAGGCACTCGCTCGTTCGGTTCACTGCTCTGTTACTTGTGCCACTGAATCACGTGACGACACAGCAACACACAGAGCAGGGGAAGGAGGTGACTGCACTCACACCTGTCTACTATTTAAATGACCTTTCTGGACCTACTGTCTAGCTTGTTTGTGCATCTGTGTCAAACACAGCAATAAAAAAAGAACGGCTTGCAACTGCGACTTGATACTCATCATTCGTTTTAAAGAGCTTTCAATAGATTTGGCTTGTTCTTGAATCTCACAACTAGGGAAATGGGAGGGACTCGATCATGGATGTATTATTAGAACATCTATGGACTTGACAGAATACGTTCATAACACCATGTACGCGCGTTAACATTGTGCTGCACATAGGTTTTTTTTCTTTCTTTTTTTCCTAGCGTGAGAAACACTAAATGTGAGTCTGTGCACTTTGTTAAATGCATGTGTCACGCGGTCAATGCATGAGACTTGAGAGCCCTGGCTATTGGTTACCCACCTAGGCGAAGGCCGTATGGGATAAATGTCCTCCCAGCTGGACAGGCTCACTAAGAATTAGTGCGGGAAAAACAGGAGCAATGTGGGTCCACATCTCCCAAGAATAGCCACACCCCAAGGCAACAGCGCCCAAGACTACCTTTCCCAAGAATGTCCGATGCCGTCTCTCAACAGGCCCAAACCAAGTCATGCCCTGGACTGCCTCTCCCAAGAAGACTAACTTTATAAGGAGAGAGTAAATCGCAAAAGATCAAGCCAGTATTTTCAGGCAGTGATTGGTACAGTGACCCTGCGAACGACAGGGTGATGTGGTGAGTGTTTTTGATTTATTGTTTAGTTGTGAAGCTGTGGTTTTAATGAGCTTTTCATTTGTGTGGATCTGTTTCTGAGGCACAAACATCATGCTTCTGTGCTTTGCAGAGGTGTAAAGAGTACCTCAAAGCCATACTTGAGTAAAAGTACAGATACCTTACTGTAAAAATTACTCCACTACAAGTTACAAGTCACCAATTTAAATACGACTTGAGTAAAAGTCTTAAAGTATCCCTTTTTAAAAGTACTTAAGTAATAATAATAATAAACTTTATTTTATAAAGCGCCTTTAAAGGCAACTTCTCAAAGCGCTGTACAAAAACAAGCAATACAAAAACAAGCAATACAAAGTTCAAACAATATAAAGTAACATCAACTATCAAATGCTAATTTAAAAAAAATAAGTCTTAAGTCTACCTTTAAAAATGTCGTAGCCCTGTGCTTCCCTAAGATCAGGAGGCAGAGAATTCCAAAGGACAGGAGCATAGGAAGAAAAGGCCCTGTCACCCATAGATCGTAGGCGTGTTTGAGGAACAGCCAACAAGTTGGATTGTGATGAACGCAGTCTCCGAGTTGGGGTATAGGAAGTTAACAAGTCAGACAGATAATAAGGGGCCAAGCCATGCAACGCTTTATATGTCAGCATCATAATTTTAAAATCTACTCTGAATCGGACTGGGAGCCAGTGTAAAGACTCCAAAACTGGAGTGATGTGATTGCATACCCTGGTCCCAGTCAGTATCCTGGCGGCCGAGTTTTTGTACATATTGTAATTTGTTAAGTATTTTACTCATACTGAATGTTGGCTCAAAGATGCACTAGACCTCAACACAAATAGATATTGTAGTTCAGTTAAAAAGAATAAAGTTTATTTATAAGGTTTTACTTCCTAATATAGAAAATAAATTGAACACCTCAATATTTCGATACAGCAGAACAAAAACACAGATTAAACAAGTCTGTCCAAGCCAAACTCAAGTGCTCAAAAAAGGCATAAGTAAAACATTAAAAAAAAATAAGTATTTTCAGTAAAATGGACAAACAAAAATAAAATAAAAAAGTCGAATCAGGGCTGGCACTCAGGGGCACAACTACCCAGTGTTAGAGGGCTATGCAGCAACAATTTTGGCCAGTTCTCAGCCCAATACTAGTAACAATGTTGCTAACCCTAACATTCTAGAGCACTCTTTAGTTCGTAATAAATTGTAACATAAGCCATATGTATATTATATATTATATACATATATAATTATAATATATATATATATATATATATATATATATATATATATATATATATATATATATATATATATATACATATATATATAAATAAAAAAAATAGCACAGACCTTTATAGAGAGAGAAAGAGATGTGAGCTTGTAATTAGACCCAACAGATGTAACTATAGACTGTATGTCTGACAGCACAGCTAACATCAACAGCTAGTGCTTAATCAAAATCTATTAATGATTCCATGGTAAACCAGACTTATTGCATAAGTTATGTTTTTCAGCTTCTAGTCATTTATTGTGCATGCTACCTTATATTTAGCAGTATTTTACCTTAATACAATTGAGATACGTCATGCATAGGATTGGTACCATATGGTTTAACCAAAATCTAAATGTAGCTTGTAGCAACATTATCTTAATTAATAAAGTTAGCAAACACTAACCAGTCTGTTAACATTAAGCCTCCTCCAAGTTTGGAACAAATCTTTGCATGATATCTTGGTAAACCAGAGATATTTCATTAGTTGTTTTCCAAATGATTGTAATTTATTGTACCTGGCATGCTGCCTTATATTTTCCAGTTTTCAGCTCAGTAACTTCGGTTTTGCACATTAAGCTAGCATTATTTTAAACCCCATTTGGCTGCTATATTTCCAGTGTTAGCAAACGCTAGCTAGTCTGTTAACATGAATATTGCAAGCCTCCAAGCACAGACGTCACACTTTAAATCCTACACGCCATCTCCTTTTTCCTCCTTCTTTTTCTGTTTGTTGCCCCTGACAGCTTTTTTGCTTTATCCATCTTTCAAAGACAACTGTGTGCGTACTGTGACAACTGTACGTACCTGCGCGCTCTGCGTGCTCATGGCGCCCCCGCCAGCCACGCCCACTCCATCCATCCATCCATCTTCTACCGCTTATCCGGGGCCGGGTCGCGGGGGCAGCAGTCTAAGCAGAGACGCCCAGACTTCCCTTTCCCCAGACACTTCCTCCAGCTCTTCCGGGGGGATACCGAGGCGTTCCCAGGCCAGCCGAGAGACATAGTCCCTCCAGCGTGTCCTAGGTCTTCCCCGGGGTCTCCTCCCGGTGGGACATGCCCGAAACACCTCCCTAGGGAGGCGTCCAGGAGGCATCCGAAACAGATGCCCAAGCCACCTCAGCTGGCTCCTCTCGATGTGGAGGAGCAGCGGCTCTACTTTGAGCTCCTCCCGAGTGACCAAGCTCCTCACCTTATCTCTAAGGGAGCGACCCCAAGATACTTGAACTCCTCCACTTGAGGCAGGATCTCTCCACTAACCTGAAGGGGACAAGCAACCCTTTTCCGACTGAGAACCATGGTCTCAGACTTGGAGGTGCTGATCCTCATCCCAGCCGCCTCACACTCGGCTGCAAACCGTCCCAGTGCACACTGAAGGTCCTGGCTTGATGGAGCCAGCAGGACAACATCATCTGCAAAAAGCAGAGACGAGATCCTTTGGTCCCCAAACCAGACTCCCTCCGGCCCCTGGCTGCGCCTAGAAATCCTGTCCATAAAGATAATGAACAGGACCGGTGACAAAGGGCAGCCCTGCCGGAGTCCAACATGCACTGGGAACAGGTCTGACTTACTGCCGGCAATGCGAACCAAGCTCCTGCTCCGGTCGTACAGGGACCGGACAGCCCTTAGCAAAGGGCCCCGGACCCGTACTCCCAGAGCACCCCCACAGGGCGCCACGAGGACACAGTCGAATGCCTTCTCTAGATCCACAAAACACATGTGGACTGGTTGGGCAAACTCCCATAAACCCTCCAGCACCCTGGAGAGGGTATAGAGCTGGTCCAGTGTTCCACGACCGGGACGAAAACCGCATTGTTCCTCCTGAATCCGAGGTTCAACTATCGGCCGCATTCTCCTCTCCAGTACCCTGGCATAGACTTTCCCGGGGAGGTTGAGGAGTGTGATCCCTCTGTAGTTGGAACACACCCTCCGGTCCCCCTTCTTGAAAAGAGGGACCACCACCCCGGTCTGCCAATCCAGAGGTACTGTCCCCGACCGCCACGCGATGTTGTAGAGGCGTGTCAACCAAGACAGCCCTACAACATCCAGAGACTTGAGGTACTCAGGGCGTATCTCATCCACCCCGCGCCTTGCCACCGAGGAGCTTCCCAACTACCTCAGTGACTTTGGCCCGGGCGATGGACGAGTCCACCTCCGAGCCCTCAGCCCCTGCTTCCTCAGCGGAAGACGTGTCGGTGGGGTTGAGGAGATCCTCGAAGTATTCCTTCCACCGTCCAACAATATCCCCAGTTGAAGTCAGCAGGTTCCCACCTGCACTGTAAACAGTGTTGGCAGGGCACTGCTTCCCCCTCCTGAGGCGCCGGACGGTTTGCCAGAATTTCTTCGAGGCCGACCGATAGTCTTTCTCCATGGTCTCACCGAACTCCTCCCAGACCCGAGTTTTAGCCTCCACGACCACCTGGGCTGCCGGTACCTATCAGCTGCCTCAGGAGTCCCGCGGGCCAACCAGGCTCGGTAGGTCTCCTTCTTCAGCTTGACGGCATCCCTTACTTCCGGTGTCCACCACCGGGTTCGGGGGTTGCCGCCACGACAGGCACCGGAGACTTTACGGCCACAGCTTCGAGTGGCCGCATCGACAACGGAGGTGGAGAACATGGTCCACTCGGACTCAATGTCTCCAACCTCCTCGGGATCTGGTCGGCTCTGCCGGAGGTGGGGGTTAAAGGTCTTTCTGACAGGGGGCTCTGCCAAACGTTCCCAACAGACCCTCACAGTACGTTTGGGCCTGCCGAGTCTGTCCAGCTTTCTCCCCCACCATCGGATCCAACTCACCACCAGGTGGTGATCAGTTGACAGCGCCGCCCCTCTCTTCACCCGAGTGTCCAAGACATATGGCCGGAGGTCAGATGAAACAACTACAAAGTCGATCATCGATCTCCGACCTAGGGTGTCCTGGTGCCACGTGCACTGATGGACACCCTTATGCTTGAACATGGTGTTCTTTATGAACAAACTGTTGCTAGCACAGAAGTCCAATAACAGAACACCACTCGGGTTCAGATCCGGGGGGCCATTCCTCCCAATCACGCCCCTCCAGGTGTCACTGTCGCTGCCCACGTGAGCGTTGAAGTCCCCCAGAAGTCCCCCCGGTCGGAGCACTTTCCAGCACCCCTCCCAGAGACTCCAAGAAGGCCGGGTACTCTGCACTGCCATTTGGCCCGTAAACACAAACAACAGTGAGAGACCTATCCCCAACCCGAAGGCGCAGGGAAGCGACCCTCTCGTTCACCGGGGTGAACTCCAACACATGGCGGCTAAGCTGGGGGGCTATGAGCAAGCCCACACCAGCCCGCCGCCTCTCACGAGGATTTGGGTTCCAGAGCCCAAGCTGTGCATGGAGGTGAGCCCGACTATCTCTAGTCGGTATCTCTCAACCTCCCGCACAAGCTCAGGCTCCTTCCCCGCCAGCGAGGTGACATTCCATGTCCCTAGCGCCAGATTCGTGTCCGGGATTGGGTCGTCGAGGCCTCCGCCCGACTGCCACCCAATCCACTTTGCACCGGCCCCACGTTCCTCCCGCAGGTGGTGGGCCCACGGGAGGTCGGCCTCACGTCGCTCCTTCGGGCTAAGCCCGGCCGGGCCCCATGGGGAAAGACCCGGCCACCAGACGCTCGCATGCGAGCCCCAACCCCGGGCCTGGCTCCAGGGTGGGTCCCCGGTTGCGCCATACCGGGCGACGTCACGGTCCTTGATTTTTTCTTCACCATAAAGGGTTCTGAACCGCTCTTTGTCTGGCCCGTCACCTAGGACCTGTTTGCCTTGGGAGACCCTACCAGGGGCATATAGCCCCTGACAACATAGCTCCTAGGATCATTCGGGCACTCAAACCCCTCCACCACGATAAGGTTGCGGTTCAAGGAGGGGCCACGCCACTCGCGATATTCCATTCCAATGAGGGCGCCTACTGTAGCCACGGCAGACAAAGTTGACTTGACGTGCACAAACACAATGTAGCGAGTAACGCTAAGTGTCAGTTCAAATGTAGTGGAGTAAAGAGTACAAGTATTAAATTAAAAATGTAGTTGAGTAGAGAGTTGCTTATATTTTTGATACTCAGTACAAGTACAAAGTAGCCAAAAAAAAAACTTAAGTAGAGTAACGAAGTACATTTACTTAAGTACTTTACACCTCTGGTGCTTTGTCTCTGCGATGGCTCTCATCTGCCCGGACTTCAGTGCTGAAGTCTGGCTCGCCTTACAGAGCGAATCTGCTGATCTCGCGCAGCCACGTTTGAAGGGCTTCACCTAAGCCTTTATCACATAAACATGATTATGTCAATGTGGTTTTCAAATTCAATCACCAGATGGAAGTAATGAAATAAAAACATACTATGGATTTATTGTATCCAGAGTGCCATATGTTTTTGTCATTTTCAATATACTCAATCACAGCATATTCAATCTCAAGAACCTATGGATAATATTCATTCATTCATTCATTCATTTTCTACCGCTTTGTCCCGTTAGGGGTCACGGGTGACTGGAGCCTATCCCAGCAGCTTTGGGCCTGAGGCGGGGTACACCCTGGACAGTGGCCAGTTAGTCGCAGGGCTGACATTTAGACATAGACAATGACAGACAACCATTCACTCTCACATTCATTCACTAGGGACACTTTTAGAATTGCCAATTAACCTATACATGCATGTCTTTGGACAGTGGGAGGAAGCCGGAGTACCCGGAGAGAACCCACAGTAACACGTGGAGGACATGCAGACTCCTCACAGAAAGACCAGAGTCGGCCGAGATTGTTTGGGTCGGCCGGGTTTTGAACTCACGACCTTCTTGCTGTGAGGCAGGAGTGCTAACCACTCTGCCACGTGCACCCTCCTATGGATAATACTGCAAGTAAAACATGATCAATGAAATGAATAGGGGTTAGTAACTCAGCTATTGGAATGTTCTGGGTGTTTATCTCCACATGGCTCCCGGTGGCAGCTGTTTATTTTGTCCCTCCCCGGCAGGCCTGATGAAAGCTGACAGCTGATGTCTGAACAAGCAGTGCCTGTAATGAGCAGAGCGCTGTTTGAGAGACACATGCCATCACATCTCAGATAGAGTTGTTCCCCTGCTCCACAGCGGCTGGTGCGGCTCTGACAGCTCCACTGTGGCGTTGCTGGTCACATGGACACAGTGTAACACCAAATATAGACAATAGGGACATCTTTCTTTATTCATTATTCGAATAACACTACTGACATCATGTGTCTAGGCCGAAAATCCTGGATGTCTCAAGACTTCCTCCATCTAATTTTGTATAAAACGGAGCTCTTGTTAGTTGATCCTGCCAGTCATCAGCACAAGTTCAACAGTTTTTCTGTCTTGACCAACAACTGTGTGCTGGAGCACGGCACCACTGTGAGAAACCTCAGTGTCATTTTAGACCCCACACTATCTCTGCAGCAGCACATTAGTGAGGTCACTAAACTGGGCTTTTTCACTTGAGGAATATCTGAAAAATTCGCTCCTGCGTATCTTTGGCTGATGCTGAAATTCTTATTCATGCCATTGTCAAGGACTGTTACGTCGCCCGGTGTGGTGCAACCGGGGCCCCACCCTAGAGCCTGGCCCAGGGTTGGGGCTTGTATGAGACTGAGGACTCAGAGGTGGACTCGTCCATTACCCAAGCTGAAATCACTGAGGTAGTTGGGAAGCTCCTCAGTGGCAAGGCACCGGGGGTGGATGAGATACGCCCTGAGTACCTCAAGTCTCTGGATGTTGTGGGACTGTCTTGGCTTACACGCCTCTGCAACATTGCCTGGCGTTTGGGGACAGTACCTCTGGACTGGCAGAAGAAGGAGGGTGTGTTCCAACTACAGAGGGATCACACTCCTCAGCCTCCCCGGGAAAGTCTATGCCAGGGTACTGGAGAGGAGAATGCAGCCGATAGTTGAACCTCGGATTCAGGAGGAACAATGCAGTTTTTTTTGTCCCGGTTGTGGAACAATGGACCAGCTCTATACCCTCTCCAGGGTGCTGGAGGTTTTATGGGAGTTTGCCCAACCAGTCCACATGTGCGTTGTGGATCTGGAGAAGGCATTTGACTGTGGAGGATGCTCTGGGAGTATGGGGTTTGAAGAACAAGCAGGAAATGAAGACAGTTGCAGTAGAGGCCTAGAAGAGCATCACCACAGATGAAACACAGCGTCTGGTGATGTCTATGCATTCCAGACTTCAGACTGTAATTGACTGCAAATGATTTTCAACCAAGTATTAGAAAGTGAAAGTTTGATTTATGATTGTTAATATCTGTCCCATTACTTTTGGTCCCTTAAAAAGTGGGAGGCACATATACAAACTGTTGTAATTCCTATACTGTTCACCTGATTTGGATGTAAATACCCTCAAATTAAAGCTAAAAGTCTGCAGTTAAAGCACATCTGGTTTATTTGATTTCAAATCTATTGTAGTGGTGTATAGAGCCAAAAATATTAGAATTGTGTTGATGTCCCAATATTTATGGACCTGACTGTATATACAGTACCTTGCGACCTTTTGCCACATTTCAGGCTTCAAACATAAAGATATGAAACTGTAATTTTTTGTGAAAAATCAACAACAAGTGGGACACAATCATGAAGTGGAACGAAATTTATTGGATATTTCAAACTTTTTTAACAAATAAAAAACTGAAAAATTGGGCGTGCAAAATTATTCAGCCCCTTTACTTTTAGTGCAGCAAACTCTCTCCAGAAGTTCAGTGAGGATCTCTGAATGATCCAATGTTGACCTAAATGACTAATGATGATAAATGGAATCCACCTGTGTGTAATCAAGTCTCCGTATAAATGCACCTGCACTGTGATAGTCTCAGAGGTCCGTTTAAAGCGCAGAGAGCATCATGAAGAACAAGGAACACACCAGGCAGGTCTGAGATACCGTTGTGGAGAAGTTTAAAGCCAGATTTGGATACAAAAAGATTTCACAAGCTTTAAACATCCCAAGGAGCACTGTGCAAGCGATAATATTGAAATGGAAGGAGTATCAGACCACTGCAAATCTACCAAGACCTGGCCGTCCCTCTAAACTTTCAGCTCATACAAGGAGAAGACTGATCAGAGATGCAGCCAAGAGGCCCATGATCACTCTGGATGAACTGCAGAGATCTACAGCTGAGGTGGGAGACTCTGTCCATAGGACAACAATCAGTCGTATACTGTACAAATCTGGCCTTTATGGAAGAGTGGCAAGAAGAAAGACATTTCTTAAAGATATCCATAAAACGTGTTGTTTAAAGTTTGCCACAAGCCACCTGGGAGACACACCAAACATGTGGAAGAAGGTGCTCTGGTCAGATGAAATAAAAAAATCAAACATTTTGGCAACAATGCAAAACGTTATGTTTGGCGTAAAAGCGACACAGCTCATCAACCTGAACACACCATCCCCACTTTCAAACAGTGGTGGTGGCAGCATCATGGTTTGGGCCTGCTTTTCTTCAGCAGGGACAGAGAAGCAGTGTTGTGCCTGAACGCGTTCATTGAACGATAGTTCATGAACTCGTTCATATTTTGGGTGAATGTGAACTGAACGGGCTGTATTACTGCCTGATGAACGTTACTGTGAACTCGTTCATTCTGGTGTCTGTGAACGGCACGCTCACGCCAGATTTCTATAGAGCCTTCCAGGCGAAAACCCGCCTAAAACACACCGCAAACCAGCCTGAAACGGGTCTTAATATGTAGCGGAAAAACACCAAAACCTGGCAACACCAGCCACCTGTGTCGCACCGCCGTCCGCCGCATGTGTGACGCGTCATCAAAAAAAAAAAAAAGAAAAAAAAAGCATTGAGGCGACAGCAGCATGTAGTAAGGCGTATGATCATTTAAATTCATTCATGTAACTTGTTTGTTGAACCTGCCTGGTCTATTTTTCCAGGATTCCAATATTCTGTTTTAGCATGTGGACAATGGAAAATTATTAAAATTGAAAAACGTTTTCACCTTAATGATTACTGTCCTGTTTTTCTTTGAATAATTCCTCATTAAAAAAGACCATTCAAGCAGCACGTTTTTCCTCATGTTTTTGAGAATGTACTGTAGGGTTGAAAGCTGCAGCTGCTACTAGTGTGGAGTGAATGGACAGCAACAAAGCATTAAGCAACAATGTCCCCTCAATGCTAATGTAAACCCTGGTTGGATAAGGATTGAAAATTGGATATGAAAATTAAATCTGACGCATAGCTTCATTGTTAAAACTGATAAAATAATTGCTGTCTGTGATTCTACTGTATATGGGCTGTGGCAATAATTTTGAAAAATAATAGCTCGCAGCAACATATGGAAAAAAAGAACTATGAACTAGTTCATTTTTGGAACTGTGAACTTAGTTCAAAATTTTGAAGTTTGAACTGAACTGAACTAGTTTATTTTAAAATTTGTGAACTGAACTTTGAACTAGTTCTTGTAGAAAGTGAACTTTCCCAACACTGCAGAGAAGATAGTTAAAATTGATGGGAAGATGGATGGAGCCAAATACAGGACCATTATGGAAGAAAACCTGATGGAGTCTGCAAAAGACCTGAGAGTGGGACGGAGATTTGTCTTCCAACAAGACAATGATCCAAAACATTAAGCAAAATCTACAATGGAATGGTTCACAAATAAACATATCCAGGTGTTAGAATGGCCAAGTCAAAGTCCAGACCTGAATCCAATCGAGAATCTGTGGAAAGAACTGAAAACTGCTGTTCACAAATGCTCTCCATCCAACCTCACTAAGCTCGAGCTGTTTTGCAAGGAGGAATGGGTTTTGCACATAGAGACATACCCTAAGAGACTTACAGCTGTAATCGCAGCAAAAGGTGGCGCTACAAAGTATTAAGTTAAGGGGGCTGAATAATTTTGCACGCCCAATTTTTCAGTTTTTTATTTGTTATAAAAGTTTGAAACATCCAATAAATTTTGTTCCACTTCATGATTGTGTCCCACTTGTTGTTGATTCTTCACAAAAAAATTACAGTTTCATATCTTTATGTTTGAAGCCTGAAATGTGGCAAAAGGTTGCAAAGTTCAAGGGGGCCGAATACTTTACATAAGGCACTGTATATATATATATATATATATATATATATATATATATATATATATATATATATATATATATATATATATATATATATATATATATATACATATATATAGCATACAGCATATATATATAAAAAGAAAACTTTGTCCTTCAACCTCCGCGGGTGGTCTCTCATCCTTCGAGCTCGGGTCCTCTACCAGAGGCCTGGGAGCTTGAGGGTTCTGCGCAGTATCTTTGCTGTTCCTAGTACTGCACTTTTCTGGACCGAGATGTCTGGTGTTATTCCAGGGATCTGCTGTAGCCACTCTTCCAGTTTGGGGGTTACTGCCCCGAGTGCTCCGATGACCACAGGCACCACTGTCGCCTTCACCTTCCAAGCCTTTTCCAGCTCTTCTCTGAGGCCTTGGTATTTCTCTAGTTTCTCATGTTCCTTTTTCCTGATGTTGCAATCACTTGGTATTGCAACGTCAACCACAACGGCCTTCCTCTGCTGTTTGTCCACCACCACAATGTCTGGTTGGTTCGCCATTACCATTCTGTCAGTCTGAATCTGGAAGTCCCACAGGATCTTGGCTCGGTCATTCTCTACCTCCTTTGGGGGTGTTTCCCACTTTGACCTCGGGGTTTCCAGTCCATACTCCGTACAGATGTTCCTGTACACTATGCCAGCCACTTGGTTATGGCGCTCCATGTATGCTTTCCCTGCCAGCATCTTACACCCTGCAGTTAAGTGTTGGATTGTCTCAGGGGCCTGTTTGCACAGCCTACACCTTGGGTCTTGTCTGCTGTGGTAGATTTGGGCCTCTATTGCTCTGGTGCTCAAGGCCTGCTCCTGTGCAGCCATGATGAGTGCCTCTGTGCTGTCCTTCAGTCCGGCCCGTTCTAGCCATTGGTAGGATTTCTTGATATCAGCCACTTCAGTTATGTTCGGTGGTACATCCCATGTAGGGTTTGTCCTCCCATGATGGTCCCTCCTCCAGCTCCTCTTCCTCTGTTCCCCATTGCCTGAGACATTCACTGAGCACGTCATCTGTTGGGGCCTTATCTTTGATGTACTTGTGGATCTTGGATGTTTCATCCTGGATAGTGGCTCACACTCACTAGTCCACGGCCGCCTTCTTTTACGGCTAGCGTACAGTCTCAGGGTGCTGGATTTGGGGTGGAACCCTCCATGCATGGTGAGGAGCTTTCGTGTCTTAACGTCTGTGATCTCTTCCTTTGGCCACCTTATTATTCCCGCAGGGTATCTGATCACTGGCAGGGCGTAGCTCTTTATTGCCCGTGCCTTGTTCTTGCCATTGAGCTGACTTCTTAGGACTTGCCTTACTCGTTACTTACTTACTTGGCAGTTGCTGTTTTCCTTGTTACCTCTTCGAGGTTGCCATTTGCCTGTGGTATTCCAAGGTACTTGTAACCATCCTCAATGTCTGCTATTGTTCCTTCTGGGAGTGAGACCCTTCTGTGCGGACTACCTTCCCTCTTCGTCACCATTCGACTACACTTCTCAAGCCGAATGACATCCCAATGTCAGAGCTGTAGATCCTGGTGGTGTGGATCAGTGAGTCGATGTCCCGCTCACTCTTAGCGTATAGCTTGATGTCATCCATGTAGAGGAGGTGACTGATGGTGGCCCTATTCCTGAGTCGGTATCCATAGCCAGTCTTGTCGACTATTTGGCTGAGGGGGTTCAGGCCTATGCAGAACAGCAGTGGGGATAGAGCATCTCCTTGGTATATGCCACATTTGATGGATACTTGTGCAAGTGGCTTGCCATTGGCCTCAAGGGTGGTTTTCCACAGCCTCATTGAGTTTGCAATGAAGTCTCTTAGAGTCCTGTTGATGTTGTACATCAAGCATTCAGTGATCCATGTGTGTGGCATTGAGTCATATGCTTTCTTGTAATCAATCCAGGCAGTGCACAGGTTGGTGTGTCGGGTTCTGCAGTCTTGGGTGACTGTTCTGTCAACCAGGAGTTGGCGTTTAGCTCCTCTGGTTTCTTTGCCGATGCCCTTCTGTGCTTTGCTCATGTATTGATCCATGCTCTTAGCACTCTTCTCATAGCATTTATTGTCTCTCATCATCATTATGAGTTAGGCAGTAGCGCGAAGGGTCTTGCCTAAGGACCCACACTGGATAGCACCCCGAGGGGGATTTGAACCTGGGTCCCCCGTGTGAAAGGCCATGTATATATATATATATATATATATATATATATATATATATATATATATATATATATATACACAGGAGAAGCAACTTAGCAGCAGAAGCCTACAGAACTGTGTGAGTGTATGTAATTCTTGTCTCTTTGAGCTTAATAACACGGTATTGCTGAGAAACCACGCAGTGTTTTACTACGACCCTGTCACGTGGTGCACCAGCGTCTACTCTCACCTGCTAGCGGGCTGGTTTCGTTTGAGTTGTTTGTGGCCGGCTGGAGGCGTGTCCTGCTGAATTCAATTACTTGAATAGACGGGTATTTAAGTGGGAGTAACCACCGCGGCAGCGGTTCGCGGCAGCCGTCATCGCGTGAAGACCGAAGAGAGTAAAGACCATCGACTCTATCTGCACGCAACTCCACCGAGCAGGGACACACCCACAGGGCACCTGAGTATTGCACTTTTTTTTTTTTTTTTTTTTAGTACTTATTGTTTGCACTAATAATTTATTATTTCTACTTTTACTTTCTTCTTGCATATTTCCTCTTCGGCTTTTCAATGTGTTTTCAAATTACTACTGTCATTTCAACACGTAAATTATCATCTGTTTCACGCAAAACCATAATAATCTGCATGTTGTATCACTGTCAATAACTGCCCCTTCTACTTTCCCAATAGGCTTGTGGAACAGCCAATCTGCTGTGAACAAAGCTGATTTCATTACAGCTTTTGTTCAACATTCTGGTCTTTCAGTTGTAGCACTTACAGAAACATGGATCAAACCAGAGGACTCTGCCACTCCCACCGCCCTCTCCTATAATCACACTTTCTCCCACAGTCCTCGCCTCACTGGAAGGGGCGGAGGGACCGGACTACTTATCCCTACTGAATGAAAGTTTAAACAGCTATCACCCATGTGTGACAACAGCTCCTTCGAGTTCCATGCTGTTACCATCACCCACCCTGTTAAAAGTCCTTTTGTAGTTATCTATCGGCCCCCAGGTCAGCTTGGACATTTCTTGGAGGAGTTGGATGCGCTTCTTTCATCTTTCCCAGAGGATGGTACTCCTCTGTTGGTATTTGGAGACTTCAACATCCACCTTGAAAAGCCACAGGTTGCTAACTTCATTAACCTGACTGCATCATTGGACCTCAAGCGGGTTTCCACATCGGCAACCCACAAGTCTGGTAATCAACTAGATCTTATCTACATAAGATACTGCTCCACTCGGCACACTCAGGTCACGCCACTGCACACTTCTGATCATTTCTTCATTACTCTCGATCTTGTTCTAAATTCTCCAGACACTGCAATTGTTTTACCGCTGGTCACTTTCCGACGCAACCTGTGTACACTCAGTCCCTCCCGTTTTTCCTCTGCTGTCTCTTCTGCACTCCCCTCTTCTGAGGAGCTCTCTCTTTTAAACACAAGCAACGCCACCGACACTCTGTGCTCCACGCTTACATCCTGCTTGGACAACTTATGCCCTCTTACATCCAGATCAGCCCTTACATCCTTGTCTGCCCCCTGGTTATCCGATGTTCTATGCGAGCACTGCGCCAGCCTCTGATGTCACCTCTGCAAAAACTGTCTACTACCATTCTAGGTTAATCAACTCACCTGACTCGCGCACTCTCTTTAAAACCTTTTCTGCCCTCCTTTGTCCGCCTGCTCCCCCACCTTCATCGGATTTAACAGCTGATGATTTCACGTCTTTTTTTGTAAAGAAAACGACCGCCATCAGCAGTCAGTTCTCTGCGCCACCACCTGTCGAGCTCATTCAGACCCCTGATATCTGTCTGCTCCCTTCTTTCTCTCCTCTAACTGAAGCAGATGTTTCCAAGGTCATTAGTTCTAACAACCCTACTACCTGCCCGCTGGATCCCATCCCCACACATCTCCTTCAGGCAATCTCTCCATCTGTTGTGCCTGCTCTCACCCACATCATCAACTCATCTCTCTCCACTGGGTCATTCCCCACAGCTTTCAAAGAGGCCCGCATCACACCACTATTGAAGAAACCCACTCTTAACCCTACACTGCTAGAAAACTACAGACCAGTTTCCCTCCTTCCCTTCATTGCCAAAGCTCTGGAGCGAGTTGTGTTTACTCAGCTCTCATCCTTTCTCACACGGAACAACCTCCTGGACCAGAACCAGTCTGGGTTCAAGAGCGGACACCGAAACTGCCCTGCTCTCAGTCATCGAAGCCCTGAGACTAGCAAGGGCAACATCCAAGTCATCTGTACTCATCTTACTGGATCTGTCTGCTGCTTTTGACACTGTTAATCATCACATCCTCCTGTTTTCTCTAACAGGGCGATGGGTGTCTCTGGAATGGCGTTGCAATGGTTCAAGTCTTACCTCTCGGATAGGTCATTCAGAGTATCCTGGAGAAACGAGGTCTCTGAGTCCCAACATCTCAATACAGGGGTGCCACAGGGCTCAGTGCTTGGACCGCTACTCTTTTCCATATACATGACATCCCTTGGCTCTGTCATCCAGAAGCATGGCTTTTCCTATCACTGCTATGCAGATGACACTCAACACCTCCTGTCATTTCAACCTGATGATCCGACGGTCTCTGCTCGCGTCTCGGCATGTCTGAGTGACATCTCACTTTGGATGAAGGACCATCACCTGCAGCTGAACCTTGCAAAAACAGAACTGCTTGTGATTCCGGCCAACCCAGGGACCTGCCATAACCTCTCCATTCAACTAGGCCCATCAACCTTTACACCGTCCAGCACTGCCAGAAGTCTGGGAGGGGTAATTGATGATCAGCTAAACTTCACAAGTCATGTCGCCAGCACCACCCGGTCCTGTAGATTCATCCTCTACAACATTAGGAAAATTAGATCAGAGCACTCTACGCAAATTCTAGTCCAGGCTCTTGTCCAAACTGGATTATTGTAATGCTCTACTGGCTGGACTCCCTGCCTGGACAACCAAACCTCTGCAGATGATCCAGAATGCAGCGGCAAGAGTGGTCTTTAATGAACCGAAGAGAGCGCACGTAACTCCTCTATTCATTAGGTTACACTGGCTCCCGATTGACGCCCGCATCAAGTTCAAAGCGCTGCTCTTGGCCTACAAGACCACCACTGGTTCTGCACCCTCAAATCTTCACTCACTAATACGGAGACGGAGGGGACGGAGTGGCTCAGTGGTAGAGCAGTCGTCCTATAACCGGAAGGTTGACAGTTCGATTCCCGCTCTGCCCTGTTCATACTTTCGTTGTGTCCTTGGGCAAGACACTTAACCCGCCTTGCCTCCAGTGTCCATAGCACTGGTGTATGAATGTGTGTGACTGTAGAGGTGTGTTTGGTGGTGGTAGGAGAAGGTTGAGCGCCGTTTGTATGGCAGCCCCCATCTCTGTCTGCCCCAGGTGTGAATGTGTGTGAATGGGGTGAGTGGAAGCACGATGTAAAGCGCTTTGGGTGCCCGAGAAGGGTGCAAAAAAGCGCTATATAAATGCCATTTACCATTTACCATAATACAGACCTACGTTCCTACCAGATCCCTGCGCTCTGCAAATGAACAACGTCTGGTGGTACCGTCCCAAAAAGGTAAAAAATCGCTCTCACGTACCTTCTCTGGATCTGTTCCACATTGGTGGAATGATCTACCTGCTGCTACAAGATCAGCAGATTCTGTAGACATCTTTAAAAAACGCCTGAAAACACATCTCTTCCGTCAACACCTGACGGACAACACTGAATTCTACTTCCTTTCTATCGATTCCTTTCTTTAAAAAAAAATAAATAAAAAAATTCTCTTATCCTTAGCTTTGTATACTGCGCTGGGTTTAAACTGACTAGTTTTTTTGTGCACTTATGCTTTTTGTACCTTGTGTTGTTAAAATTGCTTCCATTGTTTTCCTCATTTGTAAGTCGCTTTGGATAAAAGCGTCTGCTAAATGACTAAATGTAAATGTAAATGTAAATTACTGTAAAATGAGTTTGCTTTTTAAAGCTTCAACACAGTCAGCTCGCCACACTTCTATCGGGAGCCCATTCCATAAAAAGGGGGCTCAATAAGAAAAGGCTCTATAGCCAGCAGACTTCTTCTTAATTCAAGGAAGTTGAAGGAGACCAGCGTCCTGAAAGCAAAGGATACGAGCTGGAGTAAGGATTTTTTGGACATGTGCACATTCGTCTCTAACATAAATAGGAAGCCAGTGTAATGAAGCCAAGACCGGACTACTGTGATTACGCATTAACACATTGCAATAGTCCAGCCTGGATGTGACAAAGGCATGAATTAGAATTTCAGTATCAGCTAAAGAGAGGCAGGAGCAAATTTTTGAGATATTCCTCTAAGTGAAAAAAGCCCAGTTTAGTGACCTTATCATTGTCGGTGTCATTTTGGACCCCACAAAATGACACCGAGATTCCTCACAGAGGTGCCGTGCTCCAACACATTGTTGTCAATCAAGACAGTAAGACTGTTAAACTTGTGCCGATAAGTGCACTATTTAGTCTTTTAGTGTAACACTAAATAGTGACTGAGGGGTTAGGGACTAAGAAGTGCATTCGGACACAGCACAGTTCTCCTATCTGTCAATAAGCAATAAGCTCTTATCTGGTTGGTTGGTTGGTTGTTTGGTTGTCTGTAGTGAATGGGATACTGTATTTGCGTGTGTTTGGCTGGCGGTTGCAGCTGGTGCTCATGTTTGTGTCGCTGAAAGCTTTACTTCGTAACAAAGGAAACCCAAATTATTAAACCAAAGAGTAAGTATCTCAGTTAAATGCAAACTAAAAGTAATTTACTTTGCCCATTTATGTATAAAAACTCTGTGTTGTGGAGTATCAGGCTGAAGTGATAGTGAAATGAAGGAAGCTGCAAGTTTGACTGAGGTGAGCGTTTAGGCACTGCACACACACGCCACATTGGACACATAAATAAGGTTATAACATGCACTCTTCAGAAAGTGAGACCACAACATCCTCAAATATTAGGTTTTGCCCTAAAACTAAATTATTAAGCCAGGTGTTTGTTATTAGCTATATGCTACACAAAAGAACATTAAAGTAAATAGAGGTAATTATACAAGGGCAAGAAAAAGTATGTGAACCTTTTGGAATTTCATGGTTTTCTGAATAAGTTTGTCTTAAAAAGTGATCTTTATGAGGGGTTTTCCGGCCATGCATCTGACCCTATGGTTCCAGTTTTCTACACAAGAGGGGACGGAGAGGAGGCAGGTTTGGAGGAGGAGAAAGGCGGGTGAGAGGCGGACGCTGACGGAGAGACTATAGCTATGGACCTATCACTGATGATAAGGGCTGGGAACACCTAGAAGTTTATCAAGAGTGGATAAAGATTTTTGATGAACGTACAGGCTACGTACTGACTGATGCGCATCCAATTGGTAGACAGATCTGATCAAAGGATGAAAACGTACCGTATCGGAAAATGGTACAACCGCATTTTTTATGCTATTCAAAGCATTAGTGTTAATGTCAATTCACACATCATTTACACTAAGTGTACCCCAAACCAACACAATTCACTAAAAGCCTACATCCAGGACATTATCAATGAACTACTGGCAGGTCACGCCAAAATGGAAAGTAGCAACGGGGTGCGGCCGCAGAGGAGGGAGAGATGCTACTAAGATTGACTGAATGTCCATATTGTGCTATTTGCTCAGATCAATCTCATTCCTAAAGCTGGGTACAGACAAAGTACAGGTGCTGTGAGTGTGGTGTGGGTCTTTGTGCTGTGCTTTGCAATGAAATGTACCACACTAAAAGAAAATACACATGTCATTTGAATTTGATGATTTTGATTTTTTTTCTGTGCATTGTCATTGATAAATAAATTAAAGAAATAAAGAATATTTTGGGTTTTCATCTGTTTCACACCGCTTTTACTTCAATCAAATCACTTGGGGGCTGAAGTGTAACAACGCTGCGGGATGGAAAAAAATATAAAATGCCAAAAAATTGAAAAATGGCCAAGTGTAGAACCCTATATTGCACTTCACTCAAAGGCTTTTGCCCCTTCAACGGGTACCCTATGGACCGTTCTCAGTCACGTGAATTTTTGTATTGCCGCCGCCATTCTGGTTGGCAAAAAGCTTCTATTGTATGTAGCGTATAAATAAGACTATAATAAAATACACAGCACCAACACAAATTTGTGTTGAAACAAATGTTTGATACGTGGCAGAATATGTAATTGCAGACGTTGGAAATATCAATATAGGTAGGTCAGTGTAGGCTAAACCTTTTATAGGCTATTGACATCTGCTTATTAGTTTGTTAGCTAACATGGTCAGAGTCAAGGTTGTAAGCTTTTCCTGAGGTTGCTTCAACCTTTATAATCATTCTATTATTACCATTTAAAAATTAATTCCCCAAACTTGGGTATTTAATGAGCCATTCACAGTTTCACCGTACCGGCCGAGAGTACTTAGACTTGAATGGCTTAATCTTTGAGACAAGCATATGCTACTGGCAGGATCAACCAGGTAGCCCGCGTAGCCGAACAAACTTTGGACTGAGCAGAAGACGGGGCTTCCCCAATCCCCCGGGAGTATTCTGCTGCACTGTAGTGGGCTTGGTAAATGCCGAGCTTCGAGTCCCTGCAGGCAAGGTTGGCTCTTAGTCAGTGGCTTCCACAGGCATTCCACCCACCGCGCAGCTGCTGACCACGGGGGAGGCTCGGTCAAATGACACCTGGGACATACGGCTGGTCTCGCTTCATACAGGTCCAACCGAGGAGAGGCCTCCCTCTCCTGGGCCGCAGAGGCGAACAAGCAGTGGGCAGGAACTGTCCACCTCGACTGGAACCAGAACTAGGGAAGAACCCCTGCGCTGGCGAGTCACAAAAGTCCATCCACCAGCCATTGAGAGTGGACACTTTGGAAACGCAGTTTTGCCCTTTCTACTTCTCTGAAAACCAGGTTGCATAAAATCTGCTGGAGGTCCTTTTTACAAAAAAAAAAAAAAAAAAAAGACAAAAAAAGTGTTGCAACTTGGGTCTGCAGGAAAAGTGTCTCTTCAGCCCAGCCACTCTAAAAACCTAAAACGCTGGGCTTCTGGTACTCCACACATAAGTGTCTTTGTGCATGTGGTACCTCATGCAGGACTTAGAGCTGAAGCTTGCCCCGGGGCAGATCCCCATCAGCATGCCTAAAACACCTGCCCCTCTTCCCAGACTCAAACCTCCCCTGCCTGGGTTCTACTTCCACTCTCTGGACTACTCAAAAAACACTTCTTTTTTTTTTTTTCCCATTTTGACCTCCAGCTCAATCACCTTTCCTCCTTAGCTGCACACCTGAATCTAATGAAAAATTAGTTAGTATCAAAAGTCGAAGAAAGCAAAGAAGATATTTCACTAATGCACTAACACATGGGGAAGCCAGAGACCAGCAAGAAACCCTGGTGCCTAAAGAGTTCTTATAAGTGAAAAAAAAAGGACATGAGGAAGTGGAGGATAAAGGCAGAGAAACAATGAACAGGTCTACAGAACAGCAATTAAATTATCCTTCCACTGAAATTCTGCCTTGTATTGAACATGAAGGGATGTTTTTGTTCATCGGTTCATAAATACAAATAATCTGTCCTCTATGCTCGTTTTTTAATTTTTTCAAAATGTGAGTAAAATGATTATTATAAGTATTATTAAAGTAAAATTTTAAATTACACTTCTCTGTCTATTAAAATGACAGAGTAAGAAAGTCTATCACAACCTCTGGTTACAGCTCACAATTAGCTAAAAGCCGTCGTATGGCGGCAGTAGCTCAGTGGGTAGAGCGGTCGTCTTTCAACCGGAAGGTAGGCGGTTCGATTCCCGCTCTCCCCACAGTTCATACTGTCGTTGTGTCCTTGGGCAAGACACTTAACCCACCTTGCCTCCAGTGACTGTAACACTGGTAATGTAATGTAATGTAATGTAAGTCGCTTTGGATAAAAGCGTCTGCTAAATGAATAAATGTAAATGTAAAAGCCAGAGCAAAGATAACCCAAAACCGAGTGGAGCAGGCATGTTGCTGACACAGTACTGTAATAATAGTACTAGTATAATTTTATATACTACATAATAGAATAATAATAATAGTACTACTTCAGTTATTGTAGTGAAGGACTTTTGTTTTCAAAGATTGATCATAAAATGGCCCAAGTATTAAAAGGAACAGTGGCTATTATGCATTATCCATATGTCATGTGCAATTTAGTACAACATTGGAACAAATGAAAATTTGTGATGGCTGTAGTTTAATTAAACCCAGTATGATAGTAGGACTAAAGAGCGCATTTCTGTGCAGTATCACTGAGATGTGTACAGACTGGAGTCTGTTAATGAGGCAGCAGTGTCTGGGTGGTGCTGGGGCAGTACTGCACCCTTCTGAGCCTCATTAATGGCTCACTCATCTCAGGTCATAACCAGACAGCCACTGAGCAGGCATATGCACTAATTAGCCACTTTCATACTCTTATTAGAAATTAATCACTATTTGATATCTAAGGGTAGAGTGTAAAAAGGAAAGGGTGTTCCCGAGATGCTTGAAGCACATTAGCCTTGATTAGCACCAACTTAACCAATAGAAAAAGTTCAACCTGAGTTGCTATGGCTTTTAACACTATTTAGATTTAATGTTTCCACATCAAGTAAAATTGCACTAAATGCAGTCTTTACATTAACCGTAAGCCTTGTTTCTACTGGGTGGAGATATGAGGAGGGACATCTGCTGGAAAAACAATGACGTCACAGAACATCTGTATTTCAAATAAATAAATTTTATTTGAAGCAGACTTTTAGAACCTTGGATTAATATAAAAAAGAGAGTAAATCCCGTTTTAACAGCGAGAGGTTTGAGATACAGCTGTTGCAGGAAACATTCAACTGTTTCTGTTTATTCCCATTTTTCTGAAGATGAAATTTATAGGGCGGCAGCAGTTTTTTATCATTCAGGAATTCAATATTTGATGAAGTAAGTAAGTAAGTAAATTTTATTTATATAGCACCTTTCACATATATAAATCACAAAGTGCTTTACAAAGTGCAATAAAAGAACAATAAAACTATGAGAATAAAAATTAAAACCACAAAATATTAAAAACATAAAAACATAAAAGCCCAATCAATTAAAAGCTTGTTTAAATAAAAGTGTCTTCAGCTGCTTTTTAAAAGAATCAACAGAAACGTCCACTCGCAGTGACAGGGGAAGGGCGTTCCAGAGACTGGGGGCGACTGCTTGGAAAGACCGGTCTCCCCGAGTTTTAAAACGGGTTTTGGGGACCGTTAGAAGGTTTTGAGCAGAAGACCGAAGAGCGCGGGAGGAGGAGTAAGGGGTCAGCAGGTCAGTGATGTACTGGGGGGCCTGTCCATGCAGAGCTCTAAAAGTCAAGACTAAAATTTTAAAATCAATTCTGAATTTCACTGGAAGCCAATGTAATGAAGATAAAACCGGGGAAATGTGAGCCCTTCTGTTGGTTCCAGTTAAAAGCCTGGCTGCAGCATTTTGCACCATTTGTAGTCGACTCAGAGACAATTTGTTAAAACAAGTAAAAAGAGAATTACAATAATCAGGACGAGAAGAAATAAAAGCATGAATAATCATCTCCAAGTCAGCTTTAGACAAAAACACTCTCAATTTATAAATGTTTCTCAAATGATAAAAACAGTTTTTGACCAACTGTCTAGAATGACTGTCCAGAGACATCGATTGGTCAAACAGAACACCAAGGTTTCTGAGGCTCGACTGGACGGAAGAACCCAGGGAACCAAGGTGTTGTTTGATTTGAGGTATTTTTTGGTCTGGTGCAAAGTTTAAAGTTTCAGTCTTTTTTGTATTCAGCTGTAGGTAGTTATTGTATAACCAGTTCTTTATGCAGGACAAGCAGTCCAACAAATCAGTAAGTTTATGAAATTCAGAGTCTTTAAAAGAACAGTACAACTGAATGTGATCAGCATAAAAGTGATAAGACACATTTTTAAAACCGTGAATTATTTCACCAAGAGGGCGTACAATAAAAACAAAAGAGGACCTAGCACTGAGCCTTGAGGAACTCCATATGACAGAGGGGTCATTTCAGACAGAATATTGTTAATAGAAACACAAATAGATCTGTCACTCAGGTAGGAGGAAAACCACTTTAGAACTGATCCAGAGAAACCCGTTTCATATTGTAGACGCTTTAACAATACATTATGGTCCAGAGTATCAAAAGCAGACGATAAATCCAGTAGGATCAAGACAGAGTACTGCCCAGAGTCAGCCGCCATCATAATGTCACTTGATATCTTCAGCAGGGCAGTCTCAGTTGAATGACATTTTCAGAAGCCTGACTGAAATTTATCTATAAAATTATTTTCATTAAGAAACGCAGTCAGCTGCTCCGCTACCACTCTCTCCAAGATTTTAGATAAAAAAGGCAATTTAGAGATTGGCCTGTAGTTGTTTGGTTCAAAAGAATCCAAATTGGGCTTTTTCAGAATGGGGCTGACGACCGCTTGTTTAAAAGAGCTGGGCACAGAACCAGTTAAAAGAGAAAGGTTGATCAGTTTAACAACATATGGACCAACTAAATCAAATAATTTTAAAAGCAGTGAAGTTGGCATTACATCTAGAGGGCTTGATGATGGTTTCACCTTTTTTAGTAGACCCTCAATGTCCTCTTCAGTGACAGGTGAGAAGGTGGACCAAGAGCACTGAGGAGATAAACCCCAAGATGTGTTTACAGATGATGGGTTTATAGAGGCTCTTATATCATGTACCTTGTGGTAACAGGTAAAAACCTGTTGCAGTCAGATTTTGAGTGGACTGGTAAATGAGGAGCTAAAGGAGACAATTCTTGATATTGTGTCAAACAGGACTTTAGAATTTTTCTTGTTCAAAACAACAAGATTAGAGAAATAGGCAGATCTGGCCTGTTTTATTTTATCATTTAGTGACACGATGAGGTCCTTCAGGTGCAGTCTGTGGACTTCCAAGCTTGTGCATTTCCACAAACGTTCTATTTTACGACTGTTTCTCCTGCAAGATAAGATTTCCTCATTTATCCAGGGGCAGGGATTTTTAGGAAAGGTGTGTTTACTTTTTAGCGGAGCAACCTTATTTAAAACAGACAAACAGTGGTTATTAAAAGACTGCATAAAAGATTCTGACTCACTACAGCCATCAAAAACACTGGTGTCAAATAACTCAGAAAATTTCTCCACTGTGGATCCATTTATGATGCGTCTTTGTGACATGGGTTTGGAAGGAAGATAGTCTGTCACATTAATGTCTGTAACACTCAACTGGTCAATGTTCAGGCCTAAAGAGAAAACAAGATCCAAAGTGTGGCCTTTTGTATGTGTAAGACCAGAGACATGCTGTTTAAAATGAAATGCTTCAGTGAGAGTTAAAAACTTAGATGCCAGATTACACGAAGCATCATCGATATGGAGGTTAAAATCCCCGAGTATCAGAACATTTTCAAGTTTGATAATTGAAGATAAAAATTCAGAGAAATCCTCTAAAAACAAGCGACCAGGACCAGGAGGTCGGTAAATTAAAATGCAATAAAATGAGTCATTGTTGCCAACCTTAGTCATCTGCATCTCAAAGGAGTCAAAAGAGTCTGGGTTCATCAACCTGCAGCAGAAACAGCCCCGGTACACGAGTGCGAGTCCGCCTCCTCGCCGCGAGACCCGCGGTGTCCCAAACACAGAACAGTCCGGAGGGCACAGCTCGTTCAGATGAGTGTACTCCATTTCACGCTGCCAGGTCTCTGTTAAAAACATAAAGTCAAGGTGTTCCTTTGAGAATACTTGAACACTTGAACACAATGAACACTTGTCCAGCTCAGGCTTATGTTCATTGTGCTTTGTCTGATGTAAACATGCAGCTGCCTCTCCACCTTGTTTTTGTTTTTGTAATTGTCCTTTTCCACCTTTAAACACCTCTTGAGAGGTCTTTGGACATGTTTCACGCTAACTTTGTCGCTTATTTTAAAAGCATCCTTTTTTCTGATTAAGGAGTGTCTTAACAGTATTAAATGTCTGAAAACCCTTTTTTCTCATGCAGTTCAAGTTTTGATATTGGTTTGCCATCAGATTTTATTTTAAGCTGCTGTTAAATGGGCAACTTCCTTTAATGATTCTCTACTAAGTATTGTAAATGGCCACCCTCCAAACTAATAACAAGCTAGCTTTATATCAACACTTTAGCTAACACAATAAATGTCCCGCTCTCAAGGTACTTTAAATCACGTGATATCTGTACAGTCAGTCCTTCCAGTCCATGTCTCATCTTCTGTTCCCATGAAACTATACCACTAGATGGAGTAGTGAGCACTCCGGTTAGCACTCCTGCCTCACAGCAAGAAGGTCGGGAGGTTAAACCCCGGCAGACTTAAACATCCACGGTCAACTCTGGCCTTTCTGTGGTGAGTAAACTCATAAGGCACATAAAATGTGAATCAGGAATCAGGAAGGTTTTTATTGCCATTGTCAGTGAACAAAATTCACAAACTAGGAACTTGCTTCGGTGATAACGGTGCAACATATTACATTTATACATAGATAGACACACACACAGATTGCAGACTACACCAATGCAGCCATATTTCGGCGCAATGATCTTCTGGAAAAATAAAATAAGGCATTGTACAGACATAGCAGACTCATAACTACAGTCACAGTTACAACATTACATACGTAGTTGCAACCACAGTTGCCGTTACGGCCTACGTGACATAGACAGACGTCAGACAGCAACAGGATAACAGCACACGCGGTCACGTGATGGGATTTTCCAGTGGGTTACGAGGGGGAGTAGAGAAGAGAGTCAGACAGATGTCAAATGGCAGACGGGATGTTATAGGAGTGGTAGGGAGGCCTTGAGATGTTTAACGGAACTGTGTGTGAGACAGCTCCTCGGACTGTGCAGCACTCTGTTGCTCTGTTGTAATCCCTTCAGCTTGTCACTCACGTCACAGAAGCACTGTTTAATTTCAGCAGACAGCGGCTGGGTAGCTTTGAATGCAGCTGTCTTACAAATTTTGCGATAGTTTAAGGCAGTCCCAAGACCGATAATCAGGAAACCCACTATCATAAATCCAAAAATGATTACATCCTCAACGTCCTCCACGGA
This sequence comes from Perccottus glenii, assembly GCA_024416835.2. NCBI lineage: Eukaryota > Metazoa > Chordata > Actinopteri > Gobiiformes > Odontobutidae > Perccottus > Perccottus glenii. Next base: position 24,618,474 of record CM044564.2, on the reverse strand, counting down.
CAGAACTTCTAAACACAGAACTTTCCAGTTCTTCCATGCGTCCCGTGTGTAGCCTGCCGCTGAAGTTCAGCCAGGGCAAATGGGTTCTCCCGGTGCACCCTTCTTTTGGGAAATAAGTGTGTCAATTGCGCTCAGAGACCAGTTAATTAGATCCATTTCCATGAATGCATGCATACTTAGTGACTGAATACAGTAAGTACATAGAAATAAAACACATAACATCAAAAATACTAGGGGGAATGAAGTAATGAATTACAAATACTCACTTTACTGTAAAAATTGTAGATTTATACTTTGCAGCAGAATATTTATTGGATTTATATGAAAAGTAAAAAGTCCATGTAAATTTTGCTGCTGCATTTCCTATATTACTTTTTTATTGTGCTTAAAGCCTTAGTACTTACAAAATGTTGCTTTATAAATCAATGGCATGAAAGTAATAAGTAATTTGAACTTTTGAGTCGAGTAATTTATATATTTATTGAGACACAGCCACATGAATGTAAAAATGTCAGATTGTAGCCGCAGACTAATTTCCATCCATTGTCCCAACATTCTCACACATTCATACACCAAAGCAACATTGACACACATTCATACACCAGAGCAACATCCACACACATTCATACACCAGAGCAACATTCTCACACATTCATACACCAAAGCAACATTCTCACACATTCATACACCAGAGCAACATTCACACATTTATACACCAAAGCAACATTCTCACACATTCATACACCAGAGCAACATACTCACACATTCATACACCAAAGCAACATTGACACACATTTATACACCAGAGCAACATTCTCCACATTCATACACCAGAGCGACATTCACACACATTCATACACCAGTGCAACATACTCACACATTAATGTACCAGAGCGACATTCACACACATTCAGAAACCAGAGCCACATTCTCACACATTCATACACCAAAGCAACATTCACACACAGTCATACACAAGAGTAACATTTACACATTCATACACCAAAGCAACATCCATACACATTCATGCACCAGAGCAACATTCACACACGTTCATACACCGGAGCTACATTCACACACATTTATACACCAAAGCAACATTCACACACATTCATACACCAGAACAACGTTCTCACACATTCACTGATGTAGTGCGTCAGTTTGCGCAGAGATCACACACATTCAGCATTGGCTATGGCAGATCCTGAGTGACTCTGGGCAGATCCAATAGTTTTAAACATTCATACACCAGAGTTCCACATACAAGGAAGTAAACGCATTGTCAATGGAGCGAGGCCAGACTCTCTGTACAAATGAAATGTACGAGAGTCTGGTAGAACCAGGCTAAACATTTACACCTTCATACACCAAAGCAACACTCTCACACATTCATACACCAGAGACAACATCCACACACATTTATACACCAAAGCAACATTCTCACACATTCATACACCAGAGCAACATTCACACACATTTATACACCAAAGTAACATTCACACACATTCATACACCAGAACAACATTCTCACACATTCATACACCAGAGCAACATTCTCACACATTCATACACCAGAACAACATTCTCACCCATTCATACACCAGAGTAACATTTACACATTCATACACCAAAGGAACATTCTCACACATTCATACACCAGAGCAACATTCACACACATTTATACACCAGAGCAACATTCTCACACATTCACACACCAGAGCAACATTCACACATTCATACACCAGTGCAACATACTCACACGTTCATGTACCAGAGCAACATTCACACACATTCATACACCAGAGCAACATTCTCACACATTCATACACCAGAGCAACATTCTCACACATTCATACACCAGAGCAACATTCACACAAATTCATACACCAAATCAACATTCACACATAATTATACACCAGAGCAACATTCTCACACATTCATACACCAGAGCGACATTCACACACATTCATACACCAGTGCAACATACTCACACGTTCATGTACCAGAGCGACATTCACACACATTTATACACCAGAGCAACATTCTCACACATTCATAAACCAGAGCGACATTCACACACATTCAGAAACCAGAGCCACATTCTCACACATTCATACACCAAAGCAACATTCACACACGTTCATACACCAGAGCAACATTCTCACACGTTCATACACCAGATCAACATTCACACACATTCATACACCAGAGCAACATACTCACACGTTCATACACCAGAGCGACATTCTCACACGTTCATACACCAGAGCAACATTCACACACGTTCATACACCAGAGCAACATTCACACACGTTCATACACCAGAACAACATTCTCACACACGTTCATACACCAGAGCAACATTCACACACGTTCATACATCAGAGCAACATTCACACACGTTCATACACCAGAGCGACATTCTCACACGTTCATACACCAAAGCAACATTCACACACATTCATACACCAGAGCAACATTCACACACGTTCATACACCAGTGCAACATTCTCACACGTTCATACATCAGAGCAACATTCACACACATTCATACACCAGAGCAACATTCACACACATTCATACACCAGAGCAACATTCTCACACATTCATACACCAGAGCAACATTCACACATTCATACACCAGTGCAACATACTCACACGTTCATGTACCAGAGCAACATTCACACACATTTATACACCAGAGCAACATTCTCCACATTCATACACCAGAGCGACATTCACACACATTCATACACCAGAGTAACATTTACACATTCATTCATGTACCAGAGCAACATTCACACACATTTATACACCAGAGCAACATTCTCACACATTCATAAACCAGAGCAACATAAGCAACATTCACACACATTCATACACCAAAGCAACATTCACACACATTCATACACCAGTGCAACATTATCACACGTTCATACACCAAAGCAACATTCACACACATTCATACACCAAAGCAACATTCACACACATTTATACACCAGAGCAACATTCTCACACATTCATACACCAGAGCAACATTCACACATTCATACACCAGTGCAACATACTCACACGTTCATGTACCAGAGCAACATTCACACACATTTATACACCAGAGCAACATCCTCACACATTCATATACCAGAGCGACATTCACACACATTCATACACCAGTGCAACATACTCACACGTTCATGTACCAGAGCGACATTCACACACATTTATACACCGGAGCAACATTCTCACACATTCATACACCAGAGCGACATTCTCATACGTTCATACACCAGAGCAACATTCACACACATTCATACACCGGAGAAACATTCTCACATGTGTAGCAGATCAGTCTCCAGAATTCCACACACACAGTAACATCTGTTGTAAGACTAAAAAGTCTTCGGGATTAACAACTGTTTTTTTTTCACTTTCAGGCCAAAAGGACCTAGGACCAGGACAGAACCCTGGCGTCATGTCAAATAATCGTAAATTCTTGGAGATAACGTTGTTTATTCAGCTTTCCCCAGGACATTTCTCTTCCACCAATGGACATGTTGATTGTCTTTGAAAATAGACTTCTACAATGGTCAAACACTACCCCCTAGTGGTCAAATGGACGAATGACTTACCACTCTTCAAAGGACATTTCTGTGTTTATTCAATTAAGGAAAATGTATTAAGATATTGTGTTGTTTATACTGTTCTTTTCCAGGATGAGGAGTTGTGATGAGAACTCCTTACCCCAGTTTACGGTTTCCGTTTTGTTTTAATGAAATGTAATGAATGTTTCAATAATATTCTGACATATGCATTTTCTCTGTACAATTCTACAAGTACGAGTGTTTTTGTGTTTTATGAAAAACCCAACAAATACATCGCGAAGCAAGGAATGTTTTAACACTTAGTTTAATTCAGTTCAAATTTTCCAAAGCGACTCCCATTTTGCCGGAAAGGGTGCGTGAGACACGCCCCCGCGCTCAGGTATAAGACAGGCACCCATCCAAAAATCTCCTCCTTCCGCTCTTGCTTCTTCTCTGCCTCTGATCCTGTAGTGCGTCAGTTTGCGTTGGATCGAACCAAAGTTCAGGCCTCGTGGCTCGTTTAAAGCCTGCAGATCCTAGCTTGCTACACAAAGTTTTCCTCCTTCAAACGGCTGCTAAAAATGCTTCCTCCAAGCCTGCTAACAGCCTGCTTACGCGTTTGCCCTAACCCAACGAGCACTCGCAGAAGCAAGTTTGAACCAGTGAAAGTCAACCTCTAAGACTACTCTTCAGTCAGTCACAGTTTTATTTTAAAGACTTAATTTTTCCTGCTATCCGGAAGTCTGCTACTGGCCTAACAAAGCTAGCTAGCTTCAACAGAACGTTTCCGCCTCAACGCTACCCTGCCGCACAGCGACCCATCTGGAGCGGTGTGCACGTTACGACCACTCTACCTTTCGAAACCAGGCAGGACACGCCAAATTCTGGATGACACTTTGGAACTTATCTCCCTGCACCGATCCCGACCAGAGTGAGTTTTGCACGTGGCACACACAAAGCCTGGCGTCATAAAAACGTATTCTGTTAAAGCACTGACTTGGTAGACCAAGCTGCTTCCCTCAAATTCCCCTTTTGTTAAGTTTCAATTATATAGATTAACATATCTAAACATTCCTGGTTTCACGATACCCTCTGAAAACAAATGTTTATCCCTGTGTTTATCCCTTGTTGTGTCAATCCTTTCCATGTTCCCATCATTTTATTCACCATTGTTCATTTGTGTAATTTTTAATAAAATCCCATAAAAGACATTAATGTTTCTCTGTTTATATTAAGTTATATTCGAAAACCAGAAGAATTCCCTTCCTTCAGATTATTGAGACTAGACTAAACCTAACAGTTTCTCTGGACCTGTCAAAACCAGAGTGGTGCCCCTTTTTAATTAGAAATAAATTTTAATAAATTAATATTAATATCAAAGTTAATTATTAAAATTATTAAAATTAACCTGATATATATATATTTATGCAACAGTTCCCTACACAAATTCATACACCAAAGCAACCTTCTCACACATTTATACACCAAAGCAACAATCTCACACATTCATACACCAGTGCAACATACTCACACATTCATACACCAGAGCAACATCCACACACATTCATACACCAGAGCAACATTTACACATTCATACACCAGAGTAACATTTACACATTCATACACCAGAGCAACATCCACACACATTTATACACCAGAGCAACATCCACACATTTAAACACCAGGACAACATCCACACACATTTATACACCAGAGCAACATCCACACATTTAAACACCAGAACAACATTCTCACACGTTCATACACCAGAGCGACATTGACACACATTCATACACCAGAGCGACATTCACACACATTCATACACCAGAGTAACATTTACACATTCTTACACCAGAGCGACATTGACACACATTCATACACCAGAGCAACATACTTACACGTTCATACACCAGAGCAACATTCACACACATTTATACACCAGAGCAACATTCTCACACATTTATACACCAGAGTAACATTTACACATTCATACACCAGTGCAACATTCACACACATTCATACACCAGAGCAATATTCTCACACATTCATACACCAAAGCAACATCCACAAACATTCATACACTAGTGCAACATTTACACACGTTCATACAC
>CM044564.2:24557782-24607782 GCA_024416835.2 Perccottus glenii | reverse complement strand
TCGGCAACCTCCCAACGCTTCGGGCCTTGTGGAAACGGACTGTGCCTGCTCACGCGTTTGCTCGCAGAAGCAAGTCTAAACCAGTGAAAGCTAACTTCTAACACTTCTCCTCAGTGAGTCACAGTTTATTTGTAAAGACTTTATTTTTCCGCTATCCGGAAGTCTGCTACTGTCAAAGCTAGCTAGCTTCAACAGAACGCTTCCGCCTCAACGCTACGCCACCGCACAGCAACCCATCTGGATCAGGTGTGCATTACAACCACTCTGCCCTTCTGTACCAGGCAGGACACGCCAACTTCTGGAGGACGCTTTGGAACTTGTCGACCTCCCTGCACCAATCCCAGGACCAGAGTGAGTGTCGCACGTGGCATACACCGAGCCTAGCGTCTGAAACGTGGCCTGTTGAAGCACTGACTTGTTAGACCAAGCTGCTTCCCCTTTGTTAAGTTTCCATAGTACATATTAACCTAAACATTCCTCTGGTTTCCAAACCCTTCGAAAGCAAATGTTTATTCTTGTGTTTACCCCTGTATTTATCCCATGTGTCAATATTTTCCATGTTCCCATCATTTTATTCACCATCATTGATTTGTGTAATTTTTAATAAAACCCCATAAAAGACATTAAGGTTTCTCTGTTTATATTAAGAAATGTTCGAAAACAAGAAGAATTCTCTTCTCCAGATTATTGAGATTAATTAATTTTAATAAATTGATATTAATATCGAAGTTAATTATTAAAATTATTAAAAATTAATCTGATCTATGTTCATGCAACATAGCTCGTACGCTACATCAGTAATGACCAAATACTCCTCACGAGCCTCTGTTTCTGCACGCTGTTGAAAATCATAAACATTTTAAATTTCTGCTTCCCATGAGCCATAATGCATTCCCACATTTACATTAAGGTTCCATTCACCAGTGTTACAGCTGGAACAACACTGTAGGAAAGGTGGGTTAAGTGTCTTGCCCAAGGACACAACGGCAGTATGAACTGTGGGGAAAGCGGGAATCGCCTACCTACCGATTGAAGGATGACCGCTCTACCACTGAGCACTGCGCCTAAAGACTGCAGTGGGAGAAGGTGACCTAATTTAGCAGTTATCAATATTGAGACAGACTCAATAGCCTAAGACTTAGACAACAGCTCTGACATTAAGAAAAAACTGTGGAACATGCAGACAGACTTTGGACTAACATTAATAATATCTTTTTTATTATAGTCCCCCCTCATTTCAAAATGACCAGCCGCCAATGCTTTTGTGGAAAGCATTAGCTCTAGTTGCAGCTATTGCTAACTGTGCTGCTGCGGCACCCAAAGCCGCCTCAAGGCTTTTTTTAGCTGCATATGTATTGAAGAAAATGTTTCATAATTATTCATCTCACACCTGCAATTACCACTTCAGTTCACACACTGCCCACACCTGACACCAGCAAACACGCTTACCTCTGCCAAAAATCCACCAGAAAGGTTAGAGAAATAAAAAAAATAAAAAATAAAAATACAATTCTTGTTGGTGAGCAACATGCTTGAAAAGTGGAGCCAAAAACCTGAAATAGATAGAGATACAGCCAAGACTAGAGGCAGTGCTCATTCTTTATATGTTTTAATGCTTAGAGGAGATACTGGCCCAAATGTAATTGATCATATAAAAGATAAACACATGAAATATAAAGGATGCAAATAGATTTTGCCTTAAAGGCAAACTTAAAAAAAAAAAAAACACGCCACAATAGTGGCAGCAAAAGTAATGTAATCACATTCCTTCAGTCTTCATCCGAGTCAATTGCCCATTACAGTTTTATCATTAGAATAATAAGGTTTGCTACATATTCAGATAATGTCCACATTTTTGGCTCCAGCTCTGGTAGGGTGACCAGATGTCCTGCACAGCTTTTTCAACATAAACCACATGTCCAGTATATGGAGTCTTTTTGGCCGATTCTTAATGACGATCCAGCTCTGTTTTGTCCAGTAGTAACAAAAGACTGTTGCAGCTGCCAATCAATCAGCTTTATTCAAGTGGTGTGCACAGTTTCATTGACAGCTGCAGGACTGCTGCTGACAACAGCTCCACCCACAATGCAAAGAGGAAACATGGAAAATATGACAAGAAAATAATAAAATAAATAAAGGATGCTGCTTCAATAAGGATTGTCTAATTTCTTCCACCACAAAATTGTTCAAAAAATGTTATAAAGACACCTGTAATAATTAAAAAAAATCTATATGTTGTGCACCCTCCAAAAGAACCATCCCAACTCATCTTGAAATCTTGATCTCTGCGGTGGGTTTTCCACTCATTCCTGTAGCTCAGCTGTAGTCCACTGCAAAGAGCAGAGGAGAAATATTTAGCATCGGCTTGTTGGCCCAATGTGGATCATGCGAGACAATTTCAGAGTAAATAATACCGTATCCCCCCAAGGCAATCAAATGTCTATCTCTGTGAAAAATAACACAAGTGCACCTCTGATGATTGAATTTTTTTGGTAGACTTTCACTCACCAACTTGGGTTACAAGTTCACTCTCGCCCTGACTTTTTAAGATGAGATATAAAATGATCTAAATAGAATCTGTGAATTTATACATTTTTTGTTCTGTGAAAGGTTTATGCTTAGAGTCTGGAGTCTAAGGTGTGGAGATAATTTGTTGACTGATTCACTAATACATGGTATTTATTTTTTTAATGGTTATTTAGGCATTCAAACTGCAAACATTTCTGTACAGACAAAAAACTGTGTACTAAAGCACTCAAAAAGGTAACTGGTAAAAAAATATTTTACTAATACATGGCTATTGGCTAGCTGGCTCATGGGTCTCTCTTGGTTTGTGGTAAAGAGTCATAAGTACCACAATAGATAAAAATTTACATGGAAAAATACAGATACTTAACAAAATCAGGCAAGTATAAATATATATAATATGGAAGACCGGTTTAAATTTTTGCAAGAATGAAACAAGTCAGACAACATCCAACAATGGTACATGGTGATTTGCTTAAAAAGTTTACAGCACATGAAGTTTTTATAGGTGTATATATACCCGCCTCTCACCTCCAGGGTCGTGGATTGACATGTCTTAGGCTGACGTGTCAGTTATCGATGTGATAGAGTTTACGTGTATATGCTACTAAGTGTACAGAACAGAGTGATTAGATATAGTGCAAAGTGATGTCTTTGTCTTGTTTGAATTAGTCTGGAGCCAATAGGAGGCTAAAGAAAAAAGTGTATGTGGATAAGCATATGAACTTGCCCAGAAGTGAGATCAGTCAGCAATAATATACAATTTCCTTAGCAGTAATATACTGTAGGTATATTGTAGGTAGGTAGTGTGTGTATGTGTGTCTTTTATGTGTCTTGTATGTGTGAGAGAGAACATTTTGTACAGCTTTTAGAAATTTCCTTGGAATGCTTGGTCTTTTTGGTGCTAACGCTATTTAGCCTTTGTGACATTGGTCCTCTTCTATGTCCCTACTCTTTTTATGATTGCTGCTTGAGTGTTGATAACCTCCTCATATTCCTCAGCATTGAGAGCATTTCTTAAGAAACACCATAGGCTATTAGATAGTGCTGGGGCTATCTTGTGGTAAAGGTGAATTTCAGTTCCATTGCCTGGCATAATATAAAAAAATAAAATTACATGACATGGGGTGCACGTGGCAGAGTGGTTAGCACTCCTGCCTCACAGCAATAAGGTCATGAGTTCAAAACCCGGCCAACTCAAACATTCTCGGCCGACTCCAGTCTTTCTGTGAGGAGTCTGCATGTCCTCCACGTGTTACCGTGGGTTCTCTCCGGGTACTCCGGCTTCCTCCCACCGTCCAAACACATGCATGTATAGGTTAATCGGCAACTCTAAAGTGTCCCTAGTAAATGAAAGGTTGTCTGTCACTGTCTGTCTCTAAATGTCAGCCCTGTGACTAACTGGCCACTGTCCAGGGTGTACCTTGCCTAAGGCCCAAAGCTGCTGGGATAGGCTCCAGTCACCCGCGACCCCTAACGGGACTAAGTGGTGAAAAATGAATGAATAAATGAAAAAATTACATGATAGACAACATTGTTATTAGATAATGGCCGTCTGATGTTAGTTACCAGAAAGATCAATAAAATAACCAATGAGGACTACAGTTTATTATATTACCCCTTTCACAATAGCACTGTCTCCATCCTGAAGCAACAAACCACTCAGCATGATTGCCTTGATTGGGAGGACATGGTGAAGACTAGGTGTAACTAAGGTATAACTCGGGACCTGGTGCCACCTGCTCCCGCTCAAGCCCACGTGAATCCTGCCTGTTACCGCGAGAATTGCGCTGGGACCTGTGAACCATGCTAACAGAGCAACTACACCAGAGTTTGTTTGAAAAGACAGCAAGTTTGAATGTACCCAACACAGAAACATGAATCTGTGCACAGAATTTTAGGACCAACAGATGACTCCGGTCTTCAACATCACTGTTCCTAAAGCTCTGTCTTGTCAACTTGTATAAGCTTTTCTTAAATTGATATTTATGGAGGTAATTCATGCGTTTTATGAGGCATTAGCAGAGCAGCTGGTGCTTGAGAGACAAACAAACACCAGGCTCTTGTCAGAATCAGAGACTATTAACATAATTACATAGTATTTTGACAGGAACAGGAGCTAAAGAGATAGCATTTTCAGTGCTGGAGCAGCAGATGCCACAGTGCTGAATGGGACAGATCCACAGGAGATCCTCAGAAGCTGATTACACTTCCTCCATCTCCAAATAAAAGCTCTGTGATTGGGGACGAGCAGACAGCACTCCACTACTGAGTGTTGGTGCATTTATTCCCCTCCAGATTGTGCCGTCTGGAGACAAACACAGGAACAAAGTGGGGTACCACAACCCCAAGCCCCCCCATGTTTTTGTTACACCTCAAACAAATTCAACATTACAACCTATTTTACCGACTTGCGGTTGTATTGGCCATACAGTGTATGCTAGTTAATAAATATAACATCATTTACCCACTTGAAGTGCATAATTGTGTTTTTGTTTCTCCGTTGTTGGTCTCTGAACTGGGGATGTTTAGTTGTGGATTAATATATATAAAATATTTGGCAGGTGTCAATAGCAGGTTTTCTGTATGAACATCTTAACACCTGTCAGTTTTATGTAACCTTTTATCAATGTTTCACAATGAAATGAGATTAAACAAAAGAAGATTTGCACTGTTAAAAAGCTGAAGGTATATTTACAGGTTGCGAATTTATGTGGCTTTGATTAATAAAATGCCCTCTTTTCTTGAATTCAGCCAGTTCACTCTCTTAAGTTGCTGCCTGCACTGGACTAAAGTTTTTCATTATTTTTTTTCTGCTTGATCCACTTTGGGGGTTGCTAGTGGCTGGAGCCTATCCCAGAAACTCTGGGCCTGAGGCGGGGTACACGCTGGACAGTGGCCATTCACTCTCACATTCATTCACTAGGGACACTTTGGAGTTCCCAGTTGACCTGTTCATGCATGTCTTTGGGCGGTGGGAGGAAGCCGGAGTACCCGGAGAGAATCCACGGTAACACAGGGGGGACATGCCGACTCCTCACAGAAAGGCCTGAGTTGGCCAAGGTTGTTCAAGTTGGCCAGAGTTTGAACTCATGACCTTCTTCCTGTGAGGCAAGAGCACTAACCACTGTTCCACATGCACTCCCAATTGGACTAAAATTTGATTTAATAAATCTTGACCAAACCTTTTAAAATTCAGCTCCTATGCAGCAGTTTATTGTTGAGTTAAGTTTATTTTTCACCTGAAGAGCACTTTCAGTCACTCTTATTTATTTATCTTATGCACAGCTGCTGCCTCTGCTCCATCCTCCAAACTGGGGAGGACAGTGGGCTGTAAGAAAAGTCAGAGACATTTGTTTTTATTAGTTTGGTTGTTTTATCATATAGCTGTGATTCCCTCCATTAGACAGAGCTCAGCTGACACAAACTCCATTTACATACATCTGCTTATCAGTGGAACACAGACACACGCCTCAGAAACGTACTTCTGTCTCCATAATTGAGGAGAAGTAATGAAGATATCAGCCAGTGGAGAGTTCTACTGAAGGTAATGCGCACCCGCAGACATTTCCTGCTAGTTTTAGCTCACATTGTTTTAGAGTAACTGCAGGAAAAGACATTTAGCTATCCTTACTGTAGTTAAAGCCAGTTTCTCGAAACAAACCATGTTCTTAACAGTTTCTCCAGGATTTCTGATGATTGCACATAAAAATTTTCTATTAAGTTGTGAAGCAGTTTCTGTAGATTCGTACATGTAAACTGTGATAATATTTCACGCACACCTTACGTGCCACAGTTACAACAGTGCAACATAGAACCATTTTGCAGACTGTAAACACTGTGTTAATGAATATAAGTTATTAGCACAAGTGCTCTCCAGAGTCCAACCTTCCCTTGCTCAATACACAAAATGTTTTCAGTTGATATCTAAATTTTCACCAAAAAATAATGTAGTTTTGAAGCTTTCACTAAGCATCCTGGCTCAAGCTCGCATGTTGAGCTACTGCAAACCTAAAGGCAGGACCCCTCTTAATAATTCCACTATGTAAACCTCAAAAGGGAAGCTCTCATATGTCCGTCTGTACAATTTAAGGTAAGCTGATGTTAATGAGTTTACATTGTAATCGTTTAATAACAATTTACGACGGATTACGTTTCCACAGAAAGTCAAATTTGTGCCTCTAAATTGTTTCTTACAAACCGGTTGTGTTCATGTCATGGTCGCGTTGCTTTCTAACAACAATTTGCAAAGCATTAGGCTGACCATTATATTTGATTGTCTAGTGACCATTGCTGCTCACTACTTTTACTAATACATTGTGGGAAACTTTGAGTGTACTACTTTTCAGTCACTAGACATTTGGACACCAACACAAAAAGGTGTAACATTTCCCTTGTCTTTTCAGAACCACCTCCTGCCCTTGAGTGTTTTTCCGTTTTTTTTTGCCAGCCCCATCCATGGATGTATTATAGAACTGGATAATGAAAACATGGCCACCCATTATTTTCAATGGAAGGTGCTCATTGGCGCAGGAAGGCAAAACGTTTTTTTACTTCCGCATTACTTCCTTGTTGTGCGGCCCACAGAGCAGGTGCACTATGGCACTTGCGCATGCATTCTTGTGTTTTACCTCGCCGCCGGGTTCCACGTGATCCGTTCTGAATAATGGGTGTTGACGTCACAAACAAGTTTAAGGATTTTTATCAGTAAAAAAGTGTCTGACATGAAAATAGGTAATTAACACTATAAAATCCGACCATTTTTATAACTGTAGGTGTCTGACAGCCGGATACCAGCCATTTGTTTTTGTGCTCTATGGGGAAAATCCTTTCTGGGTGCACTAATCAAATTGTCTTCAGGGAAAAGGGCACTGCCCTATCTTGTTCTAATAATAAATTTATGGCCCCAATCTAATATGCCGCTGTCTTGTTGTCTTCATGTGTATGTAGGCCCTGGCTACACTTACACAGGTATTTGATTAAACGGATATTTTTTGTCTCTGTCCAGACAAGAGTGTTTGGAAAAATATCTCCGTCCACATGGCTCCACTAAAAACACATAAACAGTTCTCTTCATCACAAGATGGCGGTAAACACAGAGTAACAGCATTCGCAGTGCATCAAGCAGCAAGCGGACCAGCCAGTATGCCTGTGGCTGACCTTGCCTCATGTTTATATTATTGGATTTTGTTTCTGCCTACTCCTGTTGAATTGTTTGCCTGTTTTTTTGTGGACATGTCGGTGACTTTTGTGGACTAATTGTGTACCAAACTCTGCCTGGATGCATGGATGTGACCCGTCTATGCGTTGTGCTCTTGAGTCCCTACTTCTTCAGTCTTGTTGTCTGTAGCCAGTCAAATCATGTATTTTACTCATACTGTTACTCACACCATGACCAGATAAAATATCAGAACAACATCTAAAATCCTCCAGAATACAGGAAAGTACATCTGTTTTATTTAAAAAAAGAATTCTGGTGGAGAACCTCAGAACAGTACAAGGCAACGTAATGTAGTTTGTCATCAAACCAGAAGAACAGAATGTTCATATATTTCAAATATATATAAGTGTGGACATAACATACAGATGGATATGTACAGTTAGATGTATGTAGGCTACAGTGTGAACTTTTTCTATGGACATAATATACAGATATAAACCTGATAAATACCGTGACTAGTGCAATGGTTTAAGCAAGAAATTTTTATTTAATTTATTTAACCTTTATTTAACCAGGATAGTCCCACTGAGATTACAAATCTCTTTTGCAGGGGAGTCCTGGCCCCATGTGTGTGGGGGGGACGGTTGTACATGTTTTTGGTGGTAGGGGAAACCGGAGTACCAGGAGGAACATTACGCAGACACAGGGAGAACATGCAAACTACACATAGAAAGGCCCTGTCCTGGATGGGAATCGAACCCAGGGCCTTCTTGCTGTGAGGCAGGCGTGCTAACCACTTTGCCACTGTGCCAATATATGGGAGGAATATACAGTAGATATGAATTGCATTAAAAGATTAGAAATTAAATTTTAGGTTTATAGTCGCACAAACTTGTGTGTGACTACTGAATCTGTATTAAAATGCTTCACTTGGTGAGCTTGCTTGGTAGACTCCTAAGTGTTCAGCACCTAAATCTCTAACCCTAGAATCGCCCCGGTGCTCACTACAGCTTTTAGGGTAAGATATCAATGTATTTTATTCTAAGTAGCTCTGGGAAAGTCTTAATGTGACACAAAAAACGATTTACTAATGTCTGCTATATCCCATGAGGCAGAAATTGACCTGTTTAGGACAAACAGTTGTTACTGTTATAACTTCCTTTGGTTCTTTGAAAACAAATAATCAGTCTATTGAATGCAAACTCTTAGTACAGTGAATAATAATTTACTGACATTGGACAAGCTCACATCCAACAGTTTCCTCCAAGTTGGCAGCCAAGCATCCTCATCTTCTGTAATAAACCACTGAAAATTATCTTCACTAGAGCCATGAGCCTGTTTAGACAGATTTGTGGTAATGTGCCCTGCCAGTAGCTCTGTCTTTTTCTCATTTGCACAAAAAGGCAGCCAGCCACACTGTATTTTACACATAATAAGATGCACTTCATTTATTCATTTATTTATTTCATTTATTTATTTATCCATTCATTTATCTTCTTTTGTTTAATCTCATTATGGGTCACCAGGGACTGGAGCCTATTCCAGCTTCTTTGGTCCTTAAGCAGGATACACCCTGGACAGTAGCATCTTTTTGGATGTTTTGGGTGGCATCTGTGTGAACACATATTGTAGTGTAACATGTTGTGTTGTGTCATCTGTGAAAGGGCATGTGTTGAGTTAGGCATGTCTACTGTCTGTATAAAATACATGAGTCACTCAAAGTTTTTATGGAAATTAATCAGTACATTGAACACAGTGTATTGCACAATATTCATACAGATTAAATAATTGTTAAGTCCTACCAGAAGTAATTTTGAGTTTTGTTTAAACCACCTCACAGAGGGGAAGTGGACTACAACATGGCAGTTAGACTGCTGATGGTCACAGACATATTCATCTGAGGATGTTCTGGCTACATTCATACACAGTTTGTTCCTAATCATATTGCAGCAGAAGCTTACAGATTAAACGCAAAGCCTTGCTCTGCTTAGTGTTTATGAAGAACCAGATAAGGACTTTGGCCAAATGCACAGCACACACAAACCTCACCACTGCAGTGAACAAACACTGGTGCATCTCCAGGTCATGCCCAGTGGCTGCTGTGGACAGTTGCTACATTTGTCTTCCATGAGGGGAACAAACAAACTCTGAGTGCTGTTCATTGCAAAAACAAGAATCAAAGCCCAGGTGCAGCAGTTTAAATGTGTGAAGCGAAGCAAATTCTGCTCCTGGATCTGGGAAGCTTTCTGCTCGTTGGTTCATAAGACTGTGGGTAACAACAAGAAGGCAGCACAGAGAGATGTATAAAAAAGCAATTTGCCACATGTTCTAGATCCACTGGGGCAATTAGAAAAGTCATTTAAATGATAACAAGTAGGACAAGCCACTGAAACAGGTTTAACCTTCCAGAGTTCAGTCTGACAGACCAGCACAAGAAAAGAAACAACACTCAAACAGAGATTACTGTCGCGGTGTCCCTTATTTCTTCTTTGTGTTTTTTTTCCTTCTGTTCTGTGTGAGTGCGCGGCCCCTTTAAATTTTGTAAACACACGGACAGACTCATGCTGGGGAACGCCCACCACACCTGTACAATCACTGAGACCAATAGGGCGCGCCCGGGTCTAGTTTAAAAAGGGCCAATAGAAAGACGGTAAAGAGGAAGGAGAGGGAGGAAAAAGGAGAGAAGGGAAGCGGACGGAGGCAAGCAGACGGAACAGGGGGAAAGACCGGCGCCGGCGGACGCCGGTCAGAGGAAGAAGAAAGCCGGGAGGATTCCTAAGGAGACCTGAGGCCAGAGGACCCGGAGGCGCGTCTGGTAGGTCGGGAAGCGAGGGGCCGATGAGGAGGCCTGGGGTGACCCGCGACCAGAGAGAGAGCCAGGGACTGGTACGGGCAAGGAACTACGGCGGGGAAATGATGACTGATGGTGGGGTGAAGGAAAAAGAGAGCAAGAGAAGAGAAAGCAAAGGAAAGGGAAAGAACTGGACTGAACAACACGGAGTGACAGACGGCGAACGGCAAGGGGGAAGCCAGAACGAGAGAATTGCCGCCAGACGGAGACGGCACAAGGAAAAGGAAGTGAAGAAGCCGAGAGAAGCGGGAGTGCGACGGAAAGCAGGACGTGGAAAGACGTACAGAGAAACGAAGACTAAGAACTGTACAACGCTTCTACCCCAGCTAAGTAGAGGGAAGTGTCTATAACGGTGTGGAGGATACACCTGCCCGAATTGTTTTGTTGTGTGACTGAGACCGCCTTTCCCCTGTTCACAGCACCGCCTCCCACTTCAGGAGAGAGACCGAGCCAGGAACTGAGGAGCGACCGGCCGTATCTTCGCGGACCAAGAGGGGACTAGGAAAAGGAACCTGTACACCGCCATAAAACGCTAAGTGAAGGGACGTGTCCCGTATAACCTGCATGCTGTGTGGCTTTATTGAATTTTATAGTGTGGTCGTTAATCCGACATAATTGTGTTTTATAAATAGTTTCTGCGGCGGCGTACTGGGACTTTGAAGTCCACTGGGACCGCTGGGAGGGCAGCAACACTCGGACTGGCCGGCCCTGCGGCACGGACTGGAGGGCGGGGATCACAACTAATCATATTCCTCCAAAGACTGTTCCCTCTCACAACCCCCGGACTCTACTCACAAACTGTTTTATTAGCTTTCAAAGCCTTTTGCTGGGCTCTTTATATAGATTACTGTTTTTACCTTGCGTTTGTTTTAATAAATCTGCTTTTTAATTGTAAACTCAGTCCACTTGTGTTTCTTTGTGGTACGACTTTGGTGATCGAAAAGAACCAGCAGCCGAGGGGCGCTGACATTACTGCACACAAAGACCTGACTGAAGTCTATGGGCATTAGCGGCCATTAGTGAAGACGTGTCAATATGTGTGTTATAATCTGGACCCTTCACGTATTCTCAAACAAGGCTGCAGATAACAGTTTATGTATACAATACAATACAATCAGAATCTGAACACGTCCTTTCCAATTTTCCGGTTTGATTTCATACACTGGAATGTCTGGATGTTTTTTGTCAGTGACCACATATACTATATATAATAATCTTAGTGTCCCTGGCCCTCCTTTTAAGTTTCTGACAAGCACTCTGGATCTAAGAAGTAACTCAGCACAATAAGTCTTTCTGTCATAGAGCGCTTTACCCTTCATGCAAAACATTTTTTTTTTTTTTGGCCAAACTTCTTTTTGTTTTGCAGATATATGTGGCATTAAATTGACTCCATATTAACCAAAGAGGACTTTGTGTGTGTCTTGGCCTTTTCATACAGGTTTCTGAGCATGGCTACAAAGTGCGAAGAAAAACTGTTCCACCTGACCATTCCCTTGGCGTGGTATGGTGTTGTTTGGGACCCCTGCACCCCACCATACTCTTGTAACTTTGCAAACATTTAATTTGGAACTTTTCAAAACTTGGTTAAAACTTCAGCGCAAAGTCACCAAATATTTTCATGGCATCGGTGTGGGCAGCTTTGTTGCGGTACTGTTATAAGAATTCTTTATCCTTATGTTATCTAGACAGAGACACATAGACAGAGTATAATTTAAAAAGCAATGGCCAGGTTTAATTCTTGCAAGAATGAAGCAAAAGCACACAAATGTGTATCAAGGCTACAGGAGTGAGGTTTGCTTGGGTAAGTAAACAAAACATTAGATTTTATATCACTGCAGTGAAAGCTGTAGGAGGCGTATCTTTCATACACCCTCCCCAAGGCACAAGCTCCAGGTGCAGAAGTCCTCCCGTTGGCAAGTTATGACAACGGCTAGTCATGTCTAGTTCCTGCTTGGATTAGCATGAAGGACATGACATAAACAGATTTGACATGAGCTGAAGAGAACTATGAGCACCCAGTAACTATAAACAAGATAATATGAAATTAAAAGTTATTATTACAGGTACGCATAGGCCTGGGCAAAACAAGTGAAGTGGTCCATTAGAAACAGGATATACTCATATCTACCATTATATCTTTCAAGGTCTTTCCTTGTGACTTAACAGTGACAATCTAAGTCACACAGTGCATCAGGGTCAGGGTGAACATCTTGTATACAGTTTATTATGTACTGCTCCATATCCAAGGGCATACGTGAGAGGCCGTCCTCATCCCTATTGGCTCTCCCAGGACAGTAAAAACTGGAAGTCAGCCAGCTCAGCTACCCACCTCTGTGTTGTTGTGTTTAACTTTGCGGTGATGAGCACATATGTAAGGGAATTATTGGCAGTATAGACCATAAATTGTGGGGGAAAGAGATACTCCCAAAACCTCTCACTTTGGCCCACCCTGAAGCTAGAGACTCCAGCTTCCCCGAATGAAGATGTTTGTATTTCTCTGGGTTGGTGTTCTGGAGACATATGCTATTATCACAGGTTTCCCCTGTTAAAGCTGAATATAGTATCGCTCCAAGCCTCGGTGAAGCATCACAGTACAGTTTAAAGGCCTCCTTAAAGTTTGGGTCACTCGTGGAATGTAGGGAGCTCTGGGACACTTTATTGCCTGCTTAATATTCTCCATTTCAACCCTTTAGTTGTGTCACCAGGTCAGCTACGAGCCAGCTGTATTCAGTGTTTGCACTTTAATTGTTTTACCTTTAGTAGGTGCCTCTGGGACTGGCTGTGCTTCCACACGATCCTCTTAGTAATGACCTCGCAGGATTGAGCGCAACTGTGATAGGGTAATCAAATCACTTAATTAGCTTGACGAAGCTAACACAAAGCTAACAAACAAATGAGCCCGGTCCTTTGCCCGAGACAGTGATTATTTTGCTTGAAACAGCAGTTACTTGAACATGTGAGGACCTTAACCAAACTGGATACTCTACATGTGACTTTGAAGACATAGTGAAGACATTTGAAGAATGGGGTCAGCAAAGAATCAGATGTAAAAACCAAAAGCAGATAGGAAGGCCCAAAAAGTTTGAAAAGGTTTGGGCATCATTTCTGTCTGTGGTGTTTAAGATATTTCTGTTATTTGTGTGCACATGTCTTGTATTTATGATGAAAATGTTATCATTACTCTGGAGAGCACTTGTGCTTATAACTTCTATTCATTCAAATTGCTTGGTTGGAACAAACTGTACAATTTCCCAATCAATCAACAATCAACCAAAGAATCAATGGTTGCAGCAACAGATCATTCAGATGTGAGAGTATAAAAGCGTTCCCTCGGCCTGTTCTGTGAGAAGTGTTAACATCTCTACTGGCGGTTTTTGCTTTTGTATTGGTTTTAAGCCTCTTTGTAACACTTTAAATACTTAATATGGTTTAAGATGACTGCAGTCTGTCACACAGGGATTGGTGGTGTTGGCTCTGACAGCTGTTCCTTTAGTAAGTGTTTTGTGCTGATTAAATGGAAGGCAGAAGAAAAGGCGTTGAGGGGTGTTGCGTTGTGAACAGAGGTGTAAAGCAACAGCCACTTAATTAAATATTGAACAGTCTCAGATGGATGTCTGGGTTGGTGACCCAAACTGTGTGCAATGCTAATTAAAATTCTTCTTCTGTCAGGGGACTGGTGCAGATCTTCCCACGGCTGGCTCACCTGCACAGTGTTCACTCCAGCAGAAACATTACAGAAGAGCATTAGAAACAGTACGCTTTGCACAAATGGCATTCATTATCAAATGTATTATAAAAAAATAATTGTTTGCACTTCAGACATAAAGTCAGCATAAATTCATAAAACATATATATATATATATACATACATATACATATATATATCTATCTATCTATCTATCTATCTATCTATCTATCTATCTATCTATCTATCTATCTATCTATCTATCTATCTATCTATCTATCTATATATATATATATATATATATATATATATATATATATATATATATATATATATATATATATATATATATATATATATATATATATATATATTAGGCTGGGAATCGATTAAAAAATTAACTAATTAATTGCACATTTTCTGTAATTAATTGCAATTAATTGTGTTTTCCCCCAAGCTTGTTATCATCAATATTTAAATTAGGGCTGGGCAACGATTAAAATGTTTAATCGCGAATAATCGCAAAATGTTCTGTGATTAATCGCAATTAATCGCATTATACACAAAATTTAATAATGAATTCAAAATTAGTGTACTGCATACATTTTGAAAGAACTGCTATATGAAC
This sequence comes from Perccottus glenii, assembly GCA_024416835.2. Taxonomy (NCBI): domain Eukaryota; kingdom Metazoa; phylum Chordata; class Actinopteri; order Gobiiformes; family Odontobutidae; genus Perccottus; species Perccottus glenii. The sequence continues at coordinate 24,592,931 of CM044564.2, read as the reverse complement.
AAAAGTGCAATAACATTTGGTTTGCACTTTAAACAACACTTTAAACAAATAATGTGCTTTTTACAGCAGTTAAAACATTTCTTGTAAATCTGAACTTAAACATTAATGTAATCAAATTAAATATTAAAACCAAAAATATTTGCCACTGACAGGGCATTAATATTTTGTTTAGTTTGTTATAGAAAAACAAGTTATGTCCAGAGCTTCAATCATAACATTATAACAATATAAACAATATAAATGTCTCTCTTGTGTTTTCATTACAGTCAGAGCATGTGAATGCAGTTCCTGCGCGTTTCACACACCCTCTCCCTTTCACTTGCCAAACTCAAGGGTGTATGGGTAATGTAGTCTCTGCTCTTGGTGGGACGAATTAGGAAGCGTGCATTGTGAAGGCGCTCTGGAAGCGGCAGAGCAGGCAAAGGATTAAAACCTCTATTAAAACAGATGTCTAAATGAGCGTACCAGTAGGCTAAAAGCACGTTCTGGGCGCACGGAGAAGTGGCGGTACTTAAAGCACTGGATGAGGGTGGCTCATACGTGCAGTCATTCGTCTTTCACCATACTAATCGGCCGACGTTAACGCCGCTAATTGTCGGCGTTAATTCATTAATGCGTTAACGCGATAAAAACGCGTTAACTTGCCCAGCCCTAATATATATATATATATATATATATATATATATATATATATATACACAGTACGTATAGCTGTTCAGTTATGCCAGAAGTCAGCTAATCAAACTATTTCAGCACTAAGCAAAGACCAAGGCACAGAATGTTATGACGAGGACATTATCTCTATCAGTCGCTGTACGCTTTATGAGGATTTTCTTAAAATCAATCAATATTCCCTCTTGTACTGGCCTCATAGAACTTCTTTCCACTATTCAGTTAGTTAAACACCTACACACAATTAGTTACAGGTGCCAGGATGGGCTTTGACCGTTCTTTATATGGCAGATGTGAAAATGTAACAAAAACTACAGTACATACAAAGGAAATATACATACAAATACAGCTTTTAGCTGATAATGCTAACCAAAATGCACCTAGCAACATTACAGCAAGGTAAAACATGCAAAGATATGCAAAATCCATTGTAAAAAAAAAACAATATATTATTTTCTAATGGCAGCAGTGCACACTAATAATTATACATTTATACATCTTATTATACAATTATACATCATTTTAGCTATTTTAAATAATAACATGGTACATGGGTGCCCTCTCTCGCCTCTCTTATTTCCAATCGTAATTAAACCGTTGGCTATAGCCATTTGGCAGAACAATCAAAGGCATCAATCAAATGGGTTTGGAGCATTAATTTCCCTTTATGGTATTGATGCAATAATGTTTATTTCTGATCCTCTTTCAAGCACGGATAGGGTTAAGATTAGGGTTAGAGTTACTGACTTTGCTTGGTAAAATTGCAAAAATATCAGGTTATAAGGTAAATTTAAGAAGCGTGAGCTGATGCCTATAATGTCTACGGAGGAACTGACTTGTGCATGCCCATTTAAAATCAGTCCTAAAACTCTTTTAGATCCTGGGATTGTGACAAGTGTTCCTAACTCATTTAATGTACAATAGGTTTACTATAGTCTGTTATATTAATGGTTATATTAGAATACATATTAAGGTTGTCACTGTTAAAAGCTAGATGAGTAATATTGAGAAGTGGAATGCAGATAATGTTGATCCTTCTTTTGGTTGATTATTCGTCGAACTATTGGTAATGCCTCAGAGCTTCTGTAGGGGGATTGCATGCGCGCGCTTCTCTTCCTCATTCAATACAGACGAGTGAAGGCAAGAGCTGCGTCATGTGTGTGTCTTAAACCTTCTCCCGCTACTTTTCCCCTTTTTAAGGTACTTACCAACCACAAAGCAATGTATATATTAACATATGTTTATAATACAGTTCGTTATGGTATTTGCATTGTTTAAAGAGTTTTGTGCTAACTGCAAAGATGTGTATCTTTATGCTAGCATTTGGAGACCTCGTGGTCTGCTAGACCGAGTCTCGACATATGCGAGTGTTTACTGTGTCATTTGTGTTTAAGCTAGTTACTACTACTACATGTATACATATGTCGGCGGTAAAGTTATTTTGTATTTATCACTACAAGGGTGAAGCCATGTGATGCTGACATACTGAATACTGCTGAATGCTGTCAAAAGAAAAATCAATCTTTGTGTTTGAGAAATCATTTAAAAGGGATTATTAAAATGTATTTGATAATTTTGTTTAAAACAATTAACATCTTATATGGTATTTAAGTTAAAAAGATAATTTAGAAAGGATTAAAAATGTCGTGACTGTGATTGATGAGTGCACAAATGTTGAAATGTATGTTTTCTTGTGTACATTGTTCAAAATAATTCAATACAGACGAGTGAAGGCAAGAGCTGCGTCATGTGTGTGTCTTAAACCTTCTCCCGCTACTTTTCCCCTTTTTAAGGGTACAACATTTGGAGGCACCGCTGGGATGTTTGGCTTGAGGATCACCCCTGAGCTGTAAGTGGAGTCCTTGCGTCGACCATCCCTTCAAACAACCCGGGTATCAGAGAAAAGAGTTCAGCAAGACAGTGGAAGTGGTCTTCAGACAAATCTGGCACCTTGTATCCTGAAGTGAGCAAAACTGACCACTAGGGTGTAGCAAAAAGCCATTAAGTCAGATTAACCTTCATTTTACTGTCTGTGTCCTCTCTGATAAAATGGAGTCTGAGTTGGAGAAACTGCAACTGGAGATTAAAGGAGCGTTGTACAAACTGACTATCGAACAGCTGATTAAAGTATGCAATAGACTGCAGATTTCAGGACCAGGGAAAGAACATGTAACTGGTAAAACCCGCAGTCAAGTGATTTCACATGTAATAAAGTATCTTGAACGGGAAGAATTAACTGACCTAGAGGATGAGGGTATGTCAGACCTTCTCAGTGTACAGGACATAATAGATCAAATCAATACGGCAACGGACGGAAATGAATATGAAATCTCCAGCCAAATTGAGTTACAGGAAAACCTACAGAAAGAGGTAGAGGCGCTAAGGCTTTCGTTGAAAGAAAAAGAGAACGCAATGTACGACCTAATGAAAACAAGCATGAACCCCCCTGCCAGTTCCAGCAAGCCAGAGAAAAATATGGCCTCAGCATCCCCTAATGGCTCCATGTGGCGCAAAGATTTTAAGATATCTGGCCAGATAGGCGAGCCAGGGCAAAAAGATAAGCTAACATTTTCTAGCCTGGCCAAACAAATTGAAACTGGGCTCAGCAAAGACTATCCAGAGTCAGAGATTATTGATGCTGTAATCAGTGCTATCACACCAGGTCTGCAGTTACGAAGTTACCTTGAAGGGAAAGACAAATAAACACTGCCTGCCCTTCGTAGAATCCTCAGGTGTCATTACCAGGAGAGAGGTGCCACAGAGTTATATAAACGACTCACTTCTGAGGTTCAAAACAGTAAAGAGACCCCTCAAAACTTCCTGCTCAGGGCAATGGATCTGAGACAAAAAATCCTGTTTGCTTCTCAGGAAGCTGATTCAAGTCTAAAATATGACCCAGTGCTAGTCCAGAGTCTGTTTATGCATACAGTCCTAACTGGCCTCCAGAGTGACAATATTAAAGGTGACCTACAGCCCTACCTCCTCCAGACAGATACCTCAGATGAGCTGCTGTTGGAGAAATTGAACATTTCATGTGCCAATGAAAAAGAGACAGGACAAAAGAAACATGCTGCCCCATCACGTGTAACTAATGTGAATACTGTACAGTCAAGTGAAGTTCCGATGGAAAAGAAAACCGCCACCTTACAAAGTTCAGCTATACTTCCCCCCGATCTGCTTGCAGAAATCAAAGAAATGCGCTCTGACATGGTGCTGTTGAAAGACTTGAAAGCTGAGATCTGTCAAATCAGGGAAACCATCCAAAGACCCACCACTGCACCACCACAGTGCCTCTCACCAAGCAGAGAACCAGCAATTGTGCCCTCCCCTTACCCAGTGTTTTCACCCTCACAATCCTCACCTTATAATGCTGATTCAAATAACATGCCATTTTACCACCAGCAGCCTCCAACAGCAGTGCAGGAATACCGACCAGCATTCAGCCCTGGGCGAATGAGAGAGACGGCCCAGTTCCAGCAGAGGTTTGCACCACAGAGGTTTTACCCAGCACGACGCCCTCAGCCAAGGTGTCTCTCATGTACTCAAGCAGGTGAAGAGTACTGTCAGCACTGCTTTAGGTGTGGAAGCAGTGAACACTTCAGAGCAGGTTGTAAAGCACAGAGATCAGTAGAACCCGCTCGGACAATCCCTTTAAACTAAGAGGGGTTGCCCCCGTGGGACATGGAGCAACCAGTGATATCGATAAGTCCCAGTTTTGTGCAGGCTGTAAAGAAGAGAAAGGATGTAGGGAATTAAAATGTTGTTCAGTGTGTAAAATCACTTTATACTGTTCAAAAGAGTGTCAGGGAAACCATTGGCCCACACACAAAAGACTTTGTAAGCCATATGCATGTTCAGGTATCAAGAAGCAGGCAACTCAGTCCCAAGATAAAGTCAAGTGCAAGGAAAAACTGGGTTCAGAGAAAATACCTACTGTAAGTGAGTTAGTGGGAAAGAAGTGTGTCATCTGGTGTTTCCTACACCAACAGAAAACCCAGGCACTTTGGGATACAGGTTCACAAGTTTGTGCTATAGATGAGGTATGGAAAAATAGCCATTTACCTGATGTTCCTCTCAGAGACGTATCAGAACTAGTTGACCCTCTTGACCCTTTGCAAATCGAAGCAACCACTGGAACAGAAATGCCGTATGTCGGATGGCTCGAAGTGTCCTTTAAACTTACTGCTGGTGACAATGAGTTGAGAATACCCATGCTAGTGTGAAAAGGCAAACAGCAACAATGTCCTATTATTGGCTTCAATGTCATCGAGCGTCTTGTCCTAGATTACCTACAAGATAAAACAAAGCGTGTGGATAATGACAACCTTGTGAAGGCAGTAAGGATGGCTTTTCCTCATCTCAGGAAAAACAAAGCCAAAATCTTTATTAATGCAGTGAGTGTAGGACAGACATGTGACTATAATGTGAAGACAGCCAATGAGAGAATCAGTGTGCCTAAACGCATTCTCCATCCAAATCGAGTGTCGAGTACAGGCCCCACCTTTCAGAGAGGATAAGACTCTTATCTTTGAACCTGATGATAACCCACGTTGGCCTGAAGGACTAGAGTTTTGTGACACTCTTGTGTCAGTAAAGGCAGGGATGACCCCAAAATTTATTGTCACTGTGCAAAACCCTACAAGTCATGACATTATGCTGTCAGGAAGGACTGCTATTGGAACTGTACAGTCGGCGGGATCAGTATATCCTGCCAACATATTTAAAACAGACAATCTATCAACCGCATCCATTCACCATGTCCAGGCTCAGAATTCTATTGGAAGTACCCCTACACAAGAACAATGGGAACCTCCAGTTGATTTGACTCACCTTAATGAACACCAGAGGCAGACAGTCAGTCAGATGTTAAGAGAAGAGTCAGAGTCATTCTCCAGGTCTGATAATGACATAGGCTGTGCAGAGAATCTTCAATTGGACATTTCACTAAAAGACAGTGAGCCAGTGTCAAGAACGTACCTCTCTGTTCCAAAACCTTTATATAGAGAGATGAAAGACTATTTACAAGACTTGATAGCACAAGGGTGGGTTGAAAAGTCAACCTCTTCCTACTCCTCCCCAGTTGTTTGTGTCAGAAAAAAGGATTGTACTATGCGCTTATGCATTGACTACAGGGAGCTCAACAAGAAAACCCATCCAGACCGCCACCCCATCCCCCGAGTGCAGGACATTATGGACACCCTGGGAGGAAACACCCTCTTTTCACTGCTGGATCAGGGTAAGGCGTACCACCAGGGATTCATGGCAAAGGGAAGTAGACATTTAACAGCTTTTGTTACCCCATGGGGCCTATATGAGTGGGTCCGGATCCCATTTGGACTCATGAATGCACCTGCAGCATTCCAACGTTGCATGGAACAGTGCTTAGAAGGCTTAAGGGATGAAATCTGTGTGCCATATCTCGATGATGTTCTTGTGTTTAGCAGAACGTTTGAGGATCATGTCAGTGACGTCAGAAAGGTGCTGCAACGGCTGAGGGAGCATGGGATAAAACTGAAACCCAGAAAATGTGACCTGTTTAAGACAGAAGTGCGGTACCTTGGGAGGATTGTGTCTGCTGAAGGAAACAGAATGGACCCTGCTGATACTGCTGCGGTAAGAGCCTTAAAAGATAAGCAACCAGGTACTGTTGGCGAGTTGAGAGCAATTTTTAGGACTGTTGAGTTATTACCGGCAGTATATCAAGGATTTTTCACGTATTGCCAGCCCCTTGTATGACCTGCTCAAAGCACCTGTTTTATTGATTGATTGAGACCCTGAATTGATTGATTGAGACCCTGAAAAATAAAAAGAGAAAGTGGCAAACAAAACAAAACAGTAGAGGAGTTCCATCCAACACAGCAATTGAGTGGTCTAATGTGCATCAGACCATATTGGAACAGTTGATAGACTGTCTTATTCAGCCCCCTGTTCTAGGTTTCCCAGAATATTCCCAGCCATTCACCCTTCATACTGACGCTTCCAATCAGGGGCTAGGGGCGGTATTATATCAAAGACAGAATCGAAAACTACGTGTGATTGCTTATGGCTCCCGTACTTTGACTGCAGCAGAGAAGAATTATCATTTGCACTCAGGCAAGTTAGAGTTTTTAGCCCTAAAGTGGGCGATCACAGAGAAATTTCTTACTACTTACTTATACTATGCACCATTCTTCACTGTCTACAGTGACAATAATCCACTCACCTATGTGCTGTCCACTGCTAGATTGAACGCAACAGGCTGCCGCTGGGTAGCAGAGCTGGCCGACTTCCATTTCACAATAAAATACCTGGTAAAGAAAATATTGATGCAGATAGTTTGTCCAGAATGCCTTTGGATGAGGAGACGTTTATGAAAGAGTGTTCAGAGGAAATGTCGTATGATGTGATTGGAGCAGCGACACAAGCAGTGGAAAGTCAGAATGAGTCTAGTGTATCTTGGTCCATGGGTATCTCAGCTGAATGTGAAACGCTAGCTACAGACGCATTACTCCGTCCACTAACAGCAGGACAAGTTAAAAATGACCAGAGGAATGACCCCACTGTGGGACCCGTGGTTCAGTTCAAACTGACAGGAGATAAACCATCAGGTCACAAACTAAGACAGCTCAGCCCACAGATCACAAGCCTTCTTAGAGAGTGGGACAAACTGGACATGAACGAAAACGGGGTATTGTACAGGAAAACAACAAGCAGAAAACAACTGGTGCTTCCAGAAAAATATAAAAGTACTGTGTTAAAGGAGCTTCACAATGAAATGGGCCACCAAGGTGTAGACAGGACTACGTCACTGATCCGAGACCGGTTTTACTGGCCCTATATGCAAAGAGAAATAGAAGAGTATGTTACAAGGAAGTGTGCATGTCTCAAACACAAGAAGCCAAGCCGTGAGACCAGAGCTCCGATGACGAGCATTGTCACCACTCAACCATTCAAACTTGTCTCAGTAGATTTCTTGCATCTTGACAAGTGTAAAGGTGGCTACGAATATATTCTTGTAATCATTGACCACTTTACACGTTTTGCCCAGGCATACGCCACAACTTCAAAATCAGGAAAAACAGCAGCAGACAAAATATTTAATGACTATACACTGAATTTGGCTTCCCCACAAGAATACACCACGATCAAGGTGGTGAGTTTGAAAACCAACTGTTCACACAACTGAAAACATACTGTGGAGTTGCTGGGTCAAGAACTACTCCCTACCACCCCCAAGGGAACGGACAGGTAGAGCGGTTTAACCGAACACTACTTCAAATGTTAAAAACCCTCACAGAGAGACAAGAAAATAACTGGAAAGACTCCCTAAACAAACTGACCTTTGCATACAATTGTACTCGCAGTGAAGTGACAGGATTTTCTCCCTTTTACTTACTGTACGGACGCTCCCCACGGTTGCCAGTTGACATGTTATTCAACTTGACCTCAGAACAAGGAAACTGTAATCACCATCACTACATGGAAAAGTGGAAGGAGGGCATGGAAGAAGCCTATGAGATCACAAGAGAGAATGCTCACAAAGCTACGATTAGAAGTAAGAAGCATTATGACAGTAAAACTAAAAGCTCAGTGTTACAGCCTGGAGATCGTGTTTTAATCAGAAATATGACACCTCGTGGGGGTACAGGAAAACTGAGGAACCATTGGGAGGATACTATCCACACAGTTGTGCGCCAAGTGAATCCAGATATTCCCGTTTATGGACTCAGACCTGAGAAAGGAAAAGGGAGATCAAGGGTTTTACATCGTAACCTTCTCCTCCCATGTGACCACCTGCCACTTGAAACGACAGTGCAGTCACAAGCAAGGAAAAGGAATGTGGAGCAAATAGAGGAAGCAGAGCAGTCGGACAAAGAGGATGATGGAGATGAGTATTATCCAGTGTCACTTAAGCAGCAATCTGAGCTTTGCTCACCTGAGATAATGAACCCTGTGTGTACACCTCCGGAGCTCAAATGCACACAGGCTGAGGAAAACATGCCACCTGAGCCAGATAAAGAACAAGGAATGGCAAATCAAATGGAAACCTCACTGGAGGGAGAGGACAGTTTTGTTGAGGATATGTCTTTGGAGGAAGCTGTCCCCTTGCTTGTTTCAAGTGGGGAGACGCTTCAACGGCCCAGACGACAGCACAGACGGCCGAGAGTTTTCACGTATGATAAGCTTGGATCACCAACCTGCCAAAACATTAGGACATTACAACAACAAAATTGGAGGGTTCCGTGGACATACATTGCACAGCCACATCACTTCCAATACTTATGTTACTATGCGCATGAAAGATAGAAACTGAACTGAGTAAAGCATACACATTACACTCAAAATGGACTGTTCAGCACAGAATACACATTCAAATGGACTGTTGAACATAAGGTGGACTGTGGTTACACCCTACACTCACATTCATAGGACACTGTTGCAGTGAACCACACCACACTCGCGGACCTTTGTTAAAGGGGAGTGTAATTTACTTGAACATGTTGCACAAACAGAACTGTTAACAAGGCAGTCATGTGCCTAAGTGGACACAAAATAAAGACCAAAACAGGGAACAAAGACATTAAAAGATATTGGGTACTTACCTGTGCTTGAAGGAATGTATGAAAAGAGTTCCAGTCTGTAATGTTGCACTATATAAGATACAATGTAGCAGAAGTTTTGATCTGAAATAACCGTGCATTGTGTTGATTAATAGAGTATGGTTTAAATGTTGTATTTTTTTAATTTATTTTTTATTTGCACTAAAGGTCAAAGGTTACATTCGGATGTTGGGGACAACATCTATTTTGAGGGGGAGTATGTGACAAGTGTTCCTAACTCATTTAATGTACAATAGGTTTACTATAGTCTGTTATATTAATGGTTATATTAGAATACATATTAAGGTTGTCACTGTTAAAAGCTAGATGAGTAATATTGAGAAGTGGAATGCAGATAATGTTGATCCTTCTTTTGGTTGATTATTCGTCGATCTATTGGTAATGCCTCAGAGCTTCTGTAGGGGGATTGCATGCGCGCGCTTCTCTTCCTCATTCAATACAGACGAGTGAAGGCAAGAGCTGCGTCATGTGTGTGTCTTAAACCTTCTCCCGCTACTTTTCCCCTTTTTAAGGTACTTACCAACCACAAAGCAATGTATATATTAACATATGTTTATAATACAGTTCGTTATGGTATTATGGTTTTATATGGGTAAAATAGACCCTTTTGCATTGTTTAAAGAGTTTTGTGCTAACTGCAAAGATGTGTATCTTTATGCTAGCATTTGGAGACCTCGTGGTCTGCTGACCGAGTCTCGACATATGCGAGTGTTTACTGTGTCATTTGTGTTTAAGCTAGTTACTACTACTACATGTATACATATGTCGGCAGTAAAGTTATTTTGTATTTATCACTACAAGGGTGAAGCCATGTGATGCTGACATACTGAATACTGCTGAATGCTGTCAAAAGAAAAATCAATCTTTGTGTTTGAGAAATCATTTAAAAGGGATTATTAAAATGTATTTGATAATTTTGTTTAAAACAATTAACATCTTATATGGTATTTAAGTTAAAAAGATAATTTAGAAAGGATTAAAAATGTCGTGACTGTGATTGATGAGTGCACAAATGTTGAAATGTATGTTTTCTTGTATACATTGTTCAAAATAATTCAATACAGACGAGTGAAGGCAAGAGCTGCGTCATGTGTGTGTCTTAAACCTTCTCCCGCTACTTTTCCCCTTTTTAAGGGTACAACAGTATCTAGGTAACGCTTCGGTAAATAATTCAAAGCTAATTATTTAGCTTTTCTATAAAACCTTAAACAAGACACTGCCTGCTAGGACTAATAATAACTCTCTAACCTTAATAGCCAGATATAAACTATTGTTATAATTTACATTACAGTAATGCCACTTCCTAATTTCATGTACTATTACTGGGCAAACAATATTAGAGCTTTGTTGTACTGGTTTAAGATTCCAATAATCCTTGCTGGATGGATCTGGAGAGGTCCTTAAAAAAGTATTAAGTATTAAGTTCTCAGTTACCCTTTAAACAAGTTGTTTCCGCCTTTACTTCCAATCCAGTTTTTATCCATACAGTTCGGATCTGTAACCAGTTTAAGAGATCCTTTAAAGTTTATTCTAGAAAGTATGGGCCAGACGGATGGTCTTTTGTGATTGATCAAGCGATTGACAAAGCGATGATATTTTAGTTAACTTTGCCCCTTTTCCTGCGCTAGACATGTTAATTTTAAATGATGGAAATTTAACAAAGTGGCTTTTAACGGAGGAGGAGATGGTGGTTTCGGCTAGAGTTTGGGCAGAGGACATTTAACGACACCAAGGCTGTTGTGTGTCACGTGCGGACTTACTCTATAGTCAGCGGGCTGGCCCGGTTCGGTGGGCCTCAGGGGTCCAGTGTAAAAGTTTGAGTTTGTGTAAGTTATTTCAATGTCCATGAAAGAGTTCTCAGCTGTTGCTTTGCTGGTTAAAAACTTGCTTCTGCGCGCTCTTTTGTGAAGAGCAGACGCTTTAGCAGGCACGGTCTTTAAACAAAGGAAAATTTACTCGTGCTTACACGAGGCTCGAAGCTTCGGCCATGTCTTGGGAAAACTTCCCAGGCGATGGGGAGTGGGCCACAAACAGGAAGAGAGCGATTTTTGGCAAGCAGCCAGCTCTTATCACCTTCGGGCCGGGGGCGTGTCCTATGCACTCTTCCGGCGGAAAGGGGAAATCGCTTGGGACATTTAAACAAAGTTAAACTAAAGTTTTAAAACATTCCTTTTGTTTCACCATACTTTCCTTGGTTTTCATAAAACACAAAAACATTCGTACTTGTATGAGTAACACAGAAAATGCATTGTATTATGAATATGCAGAATATTGTTGAAACATTCATTACATTTCATTAAAACAAAATGGAAACCATAAACTGGGGTAGGGAGTTACAACTCCGTGTCCTGGAAAAGAACAGTATAAACAACACAATATCGAAAATACATTTTCCTTTAATGCAATAATTACGAAATTGTCTTTTGATGATTGGATAGAGTCATTTGTCCATTTGACCAACAGGGGGGTGGTGTTTTGACCATTGTAGAAGTCTGTTTTCAAAGACACTTTGGCCGTCCTTTTATCTGAAAGAAAACAGTGTTAACCCAGTCCTCTTCCAGACTTTAGATACAAGCTTGTCTCTGAAGGCCACTGGCAATGATAGAAAAGGCAGGACAGTTAATCCGTGGGGGATTTCGAGGGCTGATCTGCTACAGTAGTTACCTCTGAACTAGAAATAAGTAGTGTTTAAACATCCCTCCACTAAACTGAAGATGTGGTCCGGGGTGAGACTGGTCCTGTCCTGTAAAGATGTGTCCTGTAGTAGTCTCTTCCTTACAACCACGAGTGCTTCATTGGTGGGTATACAGGTAAAGAGGGATGTGACATCAAAGGAGACAAAAGTCTCCTAATAATTCTGTTAGTAAAGTCCTGTGAGTTGATGATATGGTGTTGTGAGTGGCCTACCAATGGAGCCAAAATGGTGGCCAGGTGTTTGACTACATTGTAAGTGGCTGGATCTGTGTTACTCACTATGGGTTGCAGTGGAGTTCCTTCCTTGTGTATTTGGGTAAGCTGCAGATACATGGAGCGGTGTTAACAGGATACAGCCTGTGGTACAAGTCAATTAATGACTTGGTCCTGCTCCAGCCTCTGCAGACAGTCTATGACCTTCTTCTTGTAACCACTTGTTGGATCTCATGTGGTGGTGTCACTGAGTAAGCTCTTAATACTGGACTCGTAGTCAGCTGTGTTCAGGATCACAGTACATCTTCCTTTGTCTGCTGCAGAATGGTGATGCTGTGGTCCTTCTCTAGTGCTGACAAGGCCTTCCGTTGCTTCGAGGTGATATTGGAGGGGGGTCTTTTGGCACTGGCCAGTGCAGCTGTGACCTGGAGTCTTGTTTCTTCAACTTTCTGTCAAGACAATTGGTTGTTTCTTATGGCTGATTATATTGCTGTAATGAGGTCTACTGTACTGATTTGCTTCAGAGCAACTAAGAAATTTTGCCCTTTTTCAAGAACATCATTTTCAGTTTGGGTGAGAACCAATGACTGTATAAATATAGACAACTTCAGCCCATTGCGCCCCTATTCACCGATATTGTCATTACGACAGGGCAATAAAATGGAGGTTACATCTGGGCTTAGCATAATCAAAAATTCACAGCTCCAGAGTGGTCATGTAGTAGAAACTTAGCTTTAGAGACTGGAGCTATCTTTTGTACAAGACTGTAAACATTTTTTCACTTGTAAAGTCGCCATTGGGTTTCTCCTTATAGTATTTCCGCTTTTGGAGCCTGCTCTCAGTCTCTCGCAACATCATTACACTCGTATTATTGACTGTATTGTATTATGTTTAGGAATTATTATACAGTTATCAAAATAACTATCTGCAATAAACATTATCTGAAAATTTAAAAAAGTTCCATTTGTTTCTGTCAGCTTATTTTTAGTGTTAAATGTTAGTGCCACTTTGTTTTTTTTATTATTATTTAAACTATTATAAACTATAAAATTATTACCTAAGATTAGAATCCACTGTAAAGTCTCCATCTTTGCTTTATCAGTGACTTCCACCGGATAAGAAAAATATAAAGATACAATTTGAGGCCAGAAACGCAACACGTAACTGTAAAAGTAAAAAAATAAAAGAATTACGTTTGTTTATACGGTTATGTGAAATATATGTATGTATTAACTTATTTCTGTATCTAATGTGGGGCGGCAGTAGCTCAGTGGGTAGAGCGGTCGGCCTTCAACCGGAAGGTAGGCGGTTCGATTCCCGCTCTCCCCACAGTTCATACTGTAGTTGTGTCCTTGGGCAAGACACTTAACCCACCTTGCCTCCAGTGACTGTAACACTGGTAATGTAATGTAAGTCGCTTTGGATAAAAGCGTCTGCTAAATGAATAAATGTAAATGTAAATGTAAATGTAATGTGTGACAAAAGAACGAGACTAAGACCCAAAGACTGACTCATGAAATGAACGAGTCCTTCTGTTTCTGCGATCAGCCTACGGGAACTTGAATGAACAACTCAGAGACTCGGGAGATGAACAAGTCCTTTCTGTTTCAGGTAACTGCATACTCTTTCTCTATGGGGCTGGGACTTGGTGAACGAACGAATGACTCGGGAGATAAACGAGTCCTTTCTGTTTCCGGTAACTGCATACTCTTTCTCTATGGGGCTGGGACTTGGTGAACGAACGAACGACTCGGGAGATGAATGAGTCCTTTCTGTTTCTGGACGGACGGATGTATTAGCTACAGCTACATGAGGCTGTCACGGCCCAGACCAGACATGTTGACGGAATTAATGCTAAGCTAAATATGAAGTGACAAAGGACAAAACTATTTGGATTAAGAGGTGAGTTGAACTCTCTGCCTGAAGTAAGCTGCAATGAATTTATAATTTATTTTTCAAAGTTTTGCCATGGCTGCATTAGTTTATAGTTATTTTAGTTTTTATTCCAAAAGTACTAAATGTATTAAAAATTGTATTATGCAACATTTTAATTAGATTCTGCTGAAATGAACGAAATGAATGAAATGACTTGAAAAAAGATTCGTTCATTTTGCTGAACGAGACTTAAAGAACTGAGTCAGTAAAATGATCCGAACTTCCCATCACTAGTATATTGCTGTATATTGCTGTATGGTGGCGCCCTTACTAGAAGACCTTTCATAGCTAAACAACTATGAGACCAGAATACAGCCTGGTCCCATCAGGTTTAGTTTCAGGTGAAACTCCTTCCTCTAGAGATATAAGCTCAGCTCTCTTACCAGATGGTCTCAGAATTGACAAAGTCTCTTGGAATTAGAGATGAAATGTCTTCACCTTGAAAACTGAGTCCAGATGCTTTTGCTTTAACCTTGTCACCTCTCACAAATAAATAAATCTAGTTATTTTTTAACATGGCTAATAAGAGTCATCAAATTCTATTCTAAAGATCTATTCTTACTCCCAAATATAGTTATATATTTGTCTGTTTCCAGCGCTGCCTCAGTCCTGTCAGAAACAGGAAGGTGCAACGGAGCTTCTGCTTTGGGAGTAATAAAGATGTCTGCTGACAGTACGAAAAAGCAAGAAGGGAAAAAAAAGTCTGGAAATGGAATTTTATTTTGTGTGACAACCTGAGTCTAGCTGAAAAAATAATGAGGCTGGTTCGCTCGCTCATAACTAGGAGCTGGGTACATGTGTGATTAGACAGTCTAGATTGTTTATGCTCGCACTATCGCAGCAAGAGTTGCTCAATCATGTCCAGCCCCCAGAACGCAACATCCAATTCATGCCAGGCCTTTGGGTGCATAAAAGAAATGATGAGGCCAATTCCTGGCAGTTGTGACCTCTGTGTGATAACTTCAATCATCAAGCCTTTTACATTTTTATGAGGCTTGTGTAAAGGCAGCACAGGAATGAATGTGAAAGAGCAATTATTAGGTAAACTTCACCCAGGAGAGCTCTCTTTTGTACTGCATAGGCTTCACTGACTGAATAGGAGTGGACTTGTGCCACCTTGGATTCCTCTGCAGACGCGCTGACTCTTATTATATATAATATAATATATTATATTATAGAACTAAATATAAAGCAATGTTTTTGAACAGTTTTACCTCTGGCCTGTCTTTATTTAACAATTACCAACCTATTCTGGAGGTCCAGCAGCAGGTTATTGTTGTGTAAAAAAGTACATCAAAATATTTGAAAATACATATTGGCAATTGTAATAGACTTCCATTTCTCCCAGCTGCCTTACTGTAAACCTTTGTAGTGATTTTAAATAGGATACTGTTAGATCATTGCAGTTCAAGCAGTCTATGGGGTTATGTATAGAAATATTGCAATGTCATTAATTTTTGCAGTCAGTGATGAGCACACTCACTCTGAACCAAATGAGATGCCTTTTTTGTCAGCAGCTGAACTATTTTGGTGTGAACTGGAGGTGAAAAAGTACAATCCAGTGCAGAGGAATAAACCTGATCTGTAGAAGGAAATGAAGGTTTCAGCAGTGGCAGCGCGTGGAAGCAAGCACCAGACTCTCTTGAGTTTACGTATGAAACTATTTTTACAAGAAGCTGACAGATGAGATGACCTCCATCACTAGTGTAATTCCCTTATTAAATCAGAGCCTCTACCAGCACACGGGTCCCAATAATGATACAGCAGCTTTTACATGACTTTCTTATCGGGTTAAACAACTTCAATTTACATCATGCTGTGTGAGAGGGACTGCTGTGCTACACTAAAGACCAGGGTGTCCTCAAAGTGAGGAAGTTCAGTATGAGGGCCATCTCCTTGTGCTACAAGCCTAAAGTTTAAATTTGATATAGATTTGAAATCCTGCCACTGTCACCAGGGCAGGTGTATTGTGTGCTGTAAAACCAGGAATTAGTCAGTGGGACCTGTGCGATGCAGGACATAGCTCACATTTCCAGAAAGTTTGATGGCCCTCAGCCTTTGGTGGACAACTTTTTGATGAGATGGTTTTAATAATCAGAGACAATTATGTCTTTTTTTTAAATTGTTCTTAAATTAACTTGATCATCCTTATGTGTCGTTGCCAAATCACTTAAACTTGTTAGTGAGACCCATCATCATACACTGCCATTAAAATGGTCATGTTTAGCCATATAATCTGCAGTTAGTGGCTTCTCAGAATTGGAGTTGGTTCCTATATGAATGTGAACAGTGTATCTAGTGACAGAGGAAGTCATTAGAGTGTCTGATTTAAATGTGTCACTTCCACTCTGACTTTAAAATGAACTCTGACGCTTTCAGTACTTTTTACACTTTTTTCATATTTCACTCAAATGGAAACTTTTTAATATGACTTGGTAATAAGTTGCATATCAGCACTGGACTATTCAAATCATGACTGACCCAGATTCCATTGGGCTCTTCTCTCCAGCACACTCTTTGAGCTAATAAAAATAGATATAGTAACATTTGTTCGTCCATAGATGTTGTTTAAAAGCCTGCAAGGATACGTTATCATCTGTAGGCATTTGTTTCTCTTTATCATTGTGTGTTTTCTGCTGTAGCATTATCATAGAGCTACATCCATATATGGATCTGTGTGCGCCAACAGTTTTTAAGTGGAAGTCTGATCCATCTGTGGGTCGCAGCGCCTGTGGGCTGCTGTCAGGTGGACATCACGTTTTACATTTATGTTAAAAAGACTTACTGCCATTCAGAAGTCACCTCCAAGAAAGCCAGTGTTTTGTGGTGAGAATGAGCGATCAGCGAGCATCTCTCCAGAGGGTACTTTTCCCACTGTCACGTCTTTATTTTGCACAGACTTTAATGTGGTGTGAAATATGCAGGGCTTCTAGAAGATGTGTCTGGGATCACCGAACAAACAGCAGCTCTTTACACAGCAATGCTTTCTACTCTCAAAAGTTGCTGTTGGACCTACTGTTGTACAGAAGAGACACATTGATAATAACACCAAGACAAACTTTATGGAGGCAATCAGGTTTAAAAATGCCTCATCAGGTCAAGTTGATGATTTGTTGAATTGTTATACTTCAGGTGTTTTAAATGTTATGGACACCATTGCTCCTGTTAAGGTTAAAGTGATCAGGACGAGGCAGAAGGCTTCATGGAGCAATGCTCACTCTGTCAGGGCACAGAAAAGGGAATGCCGAAAAGCCGAAAGAAAATGGCGTAAATTGAAACTCTTAATTAATTATGAGGTATACAAAGAAAATTTGCATGTTTTCAATCAAACTTTGCAAAAAGCAAGAGAAATATTCTTCTCAGAGATCATCAACAACAGCAGTAACAACTCACGTGTCCTGTTTGCTACAGTGAACAGATTAACAAACCCCCCAGCTCCATTTCCTCCAGAATTTGTTTCCACCACTAAATGCAATGAGTTTGCATTGTTTTTCAACGACAAGGTTCAAGGCATTAAACATGCAATACAGTCCACAGGGCATACAACAACACTGCAGCCACCTAGGAGGCACTTGGTTGGTTTAACACATTTTACACAAATTAATGACTTAAAACTGTCTCCAGCCTGGGTTCATCCACCTGCTGCCTCGATGTTTTACCCACTAGATTTCTAAAATGAGTACTAAGCAGTTTGTTACCACAACTCACTGATATAGTCAATAATTCCTTACAGTCTGGAACATTTCCAAGTGCCTTAAAAACTGCTGTCATAAAGCCTCTCCTAAAGAAGAGCAGTCTTGATGCTACAGCACTCAACAACTATCGGCCCATATCAAACCTGCCATTTTTAGGGAAAGTCATCGAAAAAGTTGTATATTAGCAACTTAATGACTTTCTATTACTTAACAACTGCTTTGATCCTTTTCAGTCAGGATTCAGGCCCCATCACAGTACTAAGACTGCACTTATCAAAGTCACAAATGACATCCGTCTGAACACTGGCAAAGTCTCTGTCTTAGTTCTGTTGGACTTGAGTGCTGCGTTTGATACAGTGGACCATGAAATCCTGTCACAAAGCTTAGAGGAATGGATAGGTATCACTGGAACTGCCCTTAAATGGTTTCAGTCCTATCTTGAAGACAGGAAGCACTTGGTTTCGGTTGGTAACTGTGTATCAGACCAAATGACCCTGACATGTGGGGTTCCACAGGGGTCTATCTTGGGACCTCTATTATTCAATCTCTACATGCTTCCTTTAGGCCAGTTAATATGCAGCTGTGGCATATCCTACCATAATTATGCAGATGACACTCAGATTTACATTTCACTCACAGCAGGTGAAAATGGACCAATCCATTCACTGTGTCACTGCATCGAACAGATTGATGTGTGGATGCAAAATAATTTTCTCCAACTGAACAGAAACAAGACTGAACTAATCATCTTTGGGCCACAGAAACAAAGAGAAAGTGTCAGCAGTCACCTCGAGTCTCTTTCTCTAAAATCTAAAAACCAGGTTAGACATCTAGGGGTCATCATGGACTCAGACTTGAATTCCCACAATCACATTAATTCAATTACATCATCTGCATTTTATCACCTTAAAAACATTTCCAGAGTCAAAGGGATAATGTCTCAACCAGACTTAGAAAAACGTATCCATGCTTTTATCTCCAGCAGGTTAGATTACTGTAACGGCCTGCACACTGACCTCTCAAAACGAGGGTTAAGACAGCTGCAGCTTATTCAGAACGCGGCTGCTCAGGTTCTAACCAAAACCAGGAAGTACAACCACATCAGTCCAGTTTTAAAATCTCTGCACTGGCTTCCTGTTGCTCAGAGAATAGACTTTAAAACAGCACTGCTGGTTTACAACATTGGTTTAGCATTGATGGGACTTTGTTCACAGCTGATTGGTCAAGATTTGTCACATGTCCCTGAGCAGGAGTCATGTAATGTAAGTTCCCAATAAAATAAGCTCAAAACTAACCACCGAGCTGTTCTGGTTGTTCCATCCATCCATCTTTTTCTGCTTCTCCGGGGCCGGGTCATGGGATAGCAGTCTAAGCAGGAAGTCAAACATGCACCTGGACTTATTGCCGGTAATGCGAACCAAGCATTCAGTTTATGCTGCTGTAGCCAATGACAGGTTGACCTGGCCTTATGCTTTGGATCGTTGTCATGTTGGGACGTCCAAGTACATCCCATGCGCAGCAGCCAGGCTAATGAGTGCAAATATTCCCCCAGTATTTTTTGATAACATGCTGCATTTATCTTTCCATAAATTTTGACCAAGTTTCCTGTGCCTTTGTAGCTCACAATTCCCATCACAGCAGCTAGTACCTCCATGTTTCACAGTAGGAATGGTGTACCTTTCATCATAGGCCTTGTTGACTCCTCTTCAAATGTAACGTTTATGGTTAAGGCCTTAAAGGAAAATTTTGGTCTCATCCAACCAAAATACTTTGTTCCAGAAGTATTAAAGCTTGTCTCTGTGCTGTTTGGCGTATTGTAAGCGGGATGCTTTGTGACATTTACATAGTAATGACTTTCTCAACCATGCAGCCTATATTTCTTCAAGTGCCTCATTAGGTCACATTTACATTTAGTCATTTAGCAGACGCTTTTATCCAAAGCGACTTACATGAAGCTTTCCATTCACCAGTGTTACAGCTGGAACATCACTGGAGGAAAGGTGGGTTAAGTGTCTTGCCCAAGGACACAACGACAGTATAAACTTTGGGGAGCGGGAATCGAACCGCCTACCTTCCGGTTGAAGGACGACCGCTCTACCCACTGAGCCACTGCGGTCACTTTCCTAAAAGCCCTGTATTTCAGCTGAAGTTATTTGTGGGTTTTTCTTTGCATCCTAAACAATTTTCCTGGCAGTTGTGGCTGAAATTTTGGGTTCATGATCCGGTTTCAAAAAAATCCTTAATTAGAGTTTGAACACTGCTGATTGGCATTCTCAGTTCCTTGGATATTTTTTTATATCCCTTTCCTGTTTTATACCGTTCAATTACCCTTTCCCGCAGATCCCCAGACAATTTCCCATTTGTAATTGGCCTCGCTAGGAGCTGGACTAGCTATCCAAACAGTTAAACACAGACCCAGAAACTGCACAGACATCAGATGATCTTGGTGGAGTTTACTGGTGATCTTTATGTGAAACAATAAAGCAGATACAGAAGGTGTACATCACTACAGTGTGTTAAATAATGATAGGTAGCCCAAGCAATGAAAGACACAATGAATTCATGTAGTTAGCGTAACCATTAGCATCGCGATAAATATACGAATTAGCATGCAAAAAAAGCTTGTTGTTTACATATAAACAGTGTACTAGAAACGTGCTGACTGTGTGATATCAAACTCAAAGACAGTATCACAAGTGTCTAATAGTTTTTTGACCTGTGATACTTACAGACAATGCTTAAACAAACACCAAAAAGAAAACCCAGGAATGAAGAGCTGCCATCTTGGAGAAGAGTGGCTGGAAAAACTGCTTCCTGTCTAGAGTAAAACAAAGAAACCACTAGATGGCGTATTTTAGCAAGAAATTAACATAACATTAACAAACACAGTAAACATAACACCATGACTCAGAATACAGAAACGTCAGTGCAGCACTGGATGAGAGATGCAAGGGTCTGTCAGGAGCCCAGAAACTCACTGACCTTTTATATGTAAACTTTTGATCAGGATCATTTGGAACAAGATGGCGCCGCTGTGTCCGGTCGCCGTCCAGGTCGCTCCGCTTAGATTGTGTTCTTATTTACTTTTTTACCTACTTTTGCTTTCTCTTTTTACACACATTACCTCTGCACTGATTACATACGAAAAGGTGATACTTTTGGACATTGGACACCGCTTCACTGACCTGTTTCACAACACTTTATCCTCCAACCCGTCGTGGCCACCCGAGATTCTCCGGGACGCCGGGACAAACAATGGACACCTGAATAGCCCGAGGCGACGGAACAAGAAACACCGCGAGACGCTGGGATTCGCAACAGACTGAGGAAAAGAGCACACAGCCCTCCTCTACCGAGCATTTTGCTCGCTAATGTCCAGTCTCTGGAGAATAAGATGGATGATCTTAGAGCCAGGATAAACTTCCAACGGGACATTAGGGACTGTAACATCCTTTGTTTGTCTGAAACGTGGCTCACGCCCTGGCTCCCGGACGCTGCTGTAACGCCGTCTGAAAACTTCTCTGTTTTACGGATGGACAGGACAGCCGAGGCCGGCAAATCCAAGGGTGGGGGAGTTTGTTTCATGATTAACAAGAAATGGTGTGACCCCAGGAATATCTCCACTCTGTCGCGCTCCTGCTCGCCTCATCTGGAACACCTATCCATTATTTGCCGCCCATCCTATCTGCCTCGGGAGTTTTCATCAATCATCATAACTGCTGTTTACATCCCTCCACAAGCAGACACTGGCTTGGCTTTGTCGGAGCTTCACGATGCGCTCAGCGGCAACATCAACAAACATCCCGACGCTGCTACTATCATCGCTGGGGACTTTAACAAAGCCAAACTCAGGAAAGTCATGCCTAATTTTTATCAACACGTATCCTGTCCAACCAGAGGACCGAATACACTGGATCATTGCTACACTCAGTTTAAGGGCCTACTCACACTAGCCAGTTTGAACCGTGCCCGAGCGCGTTTGACCACCATAGCGCGGTTCGTTTGACTAGTGTGAGTGCTCCGAACCGTGCCGGCGCTGCTCGATTAACCGCCCCTGGCCCGCTTGGAAGAGGTGGGCCAGAGCACGGTTAGTTGGGCTCGGGCGCGGTTCGCATGTAGTGTGAGCGCCAACCGTGCTGGAGCATGGAACAAGACGCTGCGGACGCCACGGTTTTGCGACGCCCATGCGACGCTCCAAAACAACTTGAATCTGTACTTGAGTGGATTATTTATAGCTGTGCTGACATTTACACTAGTCTGGTGTGGAAAACTCAAGTCTACACTCTCTTTGATTCTGGCAATACTAGTGTTTTTCACGACAGGAAATGTCACTCTTTGGATTCTTAATGTACCTACCTGTTATTTTCTCTAAATGCTAGTCTGCAGACCGTTCATTTTATGCATGTTGCAATGTGGTAATGCACTTAGACTTGATTTAGGCTTTACCTAAGTTGTAAATTTAACTTTTGCTTCCAAAGTGTAAATCATCTGTGCCTGTTCTCCTTTGTTTAAAAGTGTACTTTAATGACAACATATTACATCTTTATCATTGGGCTACAGTAAAGTCATTACAATACATTCATTCCCCTTGGCATGTTAAAAGAATTGACAAAGTTGACAATTCAGTTCATGATTATTCTTTGCTATTATGTGTTGGAGAAAAAGTGAAGTGAAAATGTAAATGAAAAATGTATTTTAATCATAACATTTCATCATGTAACACCCAGTCTTGCAGTGTCTATGCACCAGGGCAGGTTTCTCTCAGGCATATGGGACTGAGGTCTTGTCCAAACAAACTCATGAATCTAACGTCTTCTGTGCGGGTATTTGAAGCCAGGATGAGGCTGTTGTTGTTGTTAATACTCTTATTTGCTTTCAGAAGTTGTTTAATATACCGTAGCATATATTTACTATGCACTTTAACCTAACACTACCTCAAACCTCTACACTTTATAATTCGACCTCGAACCTCTACTATATATACCACACACTTCCATAAATTATACACCACACACACAAGGTAGCCTATTTTGTTTCACCACTGCATATGGTTGTGTTATGTGAAATACTGTTTTTTTTTTTTTTTATGAGAAGTGCTGACCAATCCCAAATAAATGGGAGATGGTTCTGAACTCTACATTTGTGGCCAGTCTCCATATGCATATTGCAACACGTTGGTCCAAGGGCACTGGTTTTCTGAATGAAGTGGTCTGTCTTTGAAGGTGCGGCTGCAGGCTGTTGCACAACTGCAAGAATGATGTCCTTCTCATTCTGAAATTAGCCTTCCACTCACAGTCTGTCCAGCTGCTGAGAACATGCTGCCACCACACAGCAGATCTCTGCCGAATCCATATGGTCCTGCAGCAGAATGGAAAAATATAGTTAACTGTATATAGTTTATGCATACACAATTACCTTACAGCACTTTGAAGTGAAATTAAATAAACAACAAACTACTACTCCAGTGCATACATAACAGTTGTGTCCGTTGAATACGGGTGTCTTAATACAAGAATGTAGCTAATATTAACCAGCAAATTATATTAAGTTACATGATTATTACCTTTAGAACGCTACTGTCGTAATTACAAAAAAAACATTATACACATATTGTATTTCAAATTTCACAATACACTTTTCAATTGTATTCAATGACATTTCATTATATTAATTCTTACCATGTCGATGTATCGGAACTGTAGTCCGTAATCAAAGCTGCAAAGTCCTTGCTGCACTTCAGCTGGTACCTTGCAAACCTCCTCATACGAGCAGCACGATTACGTGAAAATTTTCGCGCCACTAAGGCGACAAATCTGTTTAACAACAGGCTGTGAGAGGGCTGTGGACCACCGTGTACCAAACGACACAAAATTATCCACAAATAAAACAGAGCGATGGACTCCGTTGTGTTCAGAGAGCGCCGCTCTTCCTGTTTATCCCGAAACCGTCGCACCATAATGACGTAAGCGTGCTCCGCACGAATGCTGAAAGCCTATGTGAGTGCAGGCCAGAGGGGAGTGGGGAGGGGGGACAATCGTCCTCTGGCCCGGTTCATGGCAACCGTGCCTAGTGTGAGTAGGCCCTAAGAATGCCTACAAAGCTCGCTCACTACCGGCTTTCGGCAAATCGGACCATGCCGCCATTTTCCTCACACCGGAATATAAACAACGGCTCGTTCAAGAACCTCCGGTGCAGAGGGTGGTGACGCGCTGGTCCGCCCAATCAGAAGCAACGTTACAGGCGGCTCGATCGGCGACGACTGGGTCATGCTTCGCGCAAGCTCATTGGACGTCAGCGAGTTCACGGATGTAGCGCTAAGCTTTGTAAACACGCTAGCCGAACAAGCTACGGACACAATAACTATAAGGTCTTTCCCCAATCAGAAACCGTGGGTGGACAGATCAATCCGTGCAGCAATAAACAAACGCACTGCTGCTTACAACGCCGGTCTTCTGTCGGGAAACATGAGCGAGTACAAAGCATCGTGCTATGCTCTCCGACACGCAGTAAGTGCCGCTAAACACAGACACAGGAACGCATTGAGTCACATTTCCAGCTAAATGACTCCCGGACGCATGTGGCAAGGACTAAGGACCATCTGTGACTTTGGAAATAAATCCTCTACAGAGGTGAGAGCAGATCCGTCGCTGGCTGACGAGCTTAACACTTTCTCACGGCCGCTTCAAAGCTATCAAAGCAGTGCGAGTCTGCCGATCAGCGCGTCAGGAAGCAGCAGTCAGAGCAGCGACCATCATGGGATCACCGTGGACGGAGGACGAGGTTCGAAGGGCACTAAAGCGAGTGAATGTAAGGAAAGCAGCTGGACCTGATGGGATTTCTGGCCGTGTTCTGCGGTCCTGCGCCGATCAGCTCGCTGGTTTGTTTACATGCATTTTTAATGAGTCTCTTGCCACATCGGTGGTTCCCACCTCATTCAAAAATCGACCATCATCCCTGTGCTAAAACAATAAACCCTCTTGTCTAAATGACTATCGTCCAGTTGCCCTCACATCAATAGTCATGAAGGTCTTTGAGGGACTGGTTAAAAACGTCATCTGCTCCTCCATCCCGGATACTTTGGACCCCCTTCAGTTTGCTTATCGCCTAACAGATCCACAGACGATGCCATCTCTCACATCCTGCACTCTTCTCTCACACACATTGACAGCAATAACAGGAACTATATAAGACTGCTATTTATTGACTATAGCTCAGCTTTTAATACTATAGTCCCCATAAAGCTAGCTTCAAAACTCATAGACCTCGGACTGAATCCTTCACTCTGCAACTGGATCCTTGATTTCCTCACCGGCAGACCTCAAGTGGTGAAACTAGGCCAGTACACCTCCAGCTCCATCACACTGAACGTAGGAGCCCCACAGGGCTGTGTCCTGAGTCCCCTGCTCTACTCTCTCTACACACACGACTGCGTGTCCTCGCACAGCTCCACATCCATTATCAAATTCGCTGATGATACTGTGGTTCTGGGCCTCATTCACAACAATAATGAGACCGCATACTTGGATGAGGTAGAGAAATTAACATCATGGTGCCAGGACAACTGCCTCTCTCTGAATGTGAGCAAAACAAAAGAACTGATTGTAGACTTCAGGAAGACGCAGCAGCAGCCCTACACTCCTCTTATGATAAGCGGGACCCCTGTGGAGAGGGTGAGTAGCTTCAAGTACCTTGGTGTAAACATCTCTGAGGACCTGACTTGGACTACTCACACTCAAACTCAGGTAAATAAAGCCAGGCAAAGACTGTACTATCTGCGACAGCTGAGGAAATTCAGGGTCTCACCAGCAATCCTGAAAACTTTCTATTCTGGAGCTATAGAAAGCATATTGACTCAATGTATCTCAGTGTGGTATGGGAACAGCTCCAGTCAAGACTGCAAAGCCCTGCAGAGAGTTGTGCGCTTAGCTGAGCGCATTTCAGGGTCTGCTCTCCCTCTCTGCAGGACATCTACCACAAACGCTGCAGAAGCAGAGCTGCAAAAATCACCAAAGACTCCACCCACCCCAGTAATCATATTTTCACTCTGCTGCCATCTGGTAAGCGCTACCGTAGCCTGATGGCAAAAACTGAATGACTCAGGAGGAGTTTTTTCCCACAGGCCATCAGGCTCTTGAACTCAAAACCAGCTACCTCACATTGACACACTGACAGTGTCACTCTGTTTTGCTACAAACTGTTTTGCACATTTGCTTCCTGCACCTTCCTGTGTATCTTAATATTTAAGACCACAGCTAAATGCATATATGCACACTGTACATCCCTGTACATTTTTTAATATTTTAAGTCTACAGTTTACATTCATGTACATTATTCTGCGATCTAGATTTATTCCCACATTACACATTTTTTATATTTTTTATATTTTATTCTTATATTTTTTATTGTTTACTTTTATCTCATTCTTACATAGCTACATTTATGTATATTTTCATCTGTGTGTTTTCCTAAATAATTGCACTGTCCATGGAGCGGACCTGACTCACATTTCACTGCTGGTTATATATGCTGTATATAATTTTGTATGTGACAAATAAAATCTTGAATCTTGAATCTTGATTTGGTTAAACACAGTTGATTGACAATAAATGGCTTGACCCAAGCACTAAATACAAATGATATAAAGGGTTTTTGTGTTATTATTCATATTATCTGAAAAATGGCCAAAAAAATAAAAAAATCTGCCGGGGTATGTAAACTTATGAGAACAACTGTACATTGTTCAAGTATTTAAGCATCAGATGAGGTTTGGTTGTCAATGAAAATGGCAATTAATCACGTTTCATACAAAAAATAAAATAATCTTTTATCTTATGTAGCAGATCAGTCTCCGGATTCCACACACAGAATGACCATCCCCCAGATGGTCAGTGTTTTAAGTCACGGATGAGCTCCGCTTATGACTCTGGGTAGCCTCACAGAAAGATGTGAGCTAGTCTACTCTGACGCCAGAACACTCGTAAATCTTCAGAGATACGAAGGTTATTGAACTGTCGAAACACTACCCCCTGGTGGTTAAATGGACGAATGACTCTATCCAATCATCAAAAGACAATTTCGTAATTGTTGAAAAATGTATTTTTGATATTGTGTTGTTTATACTGTTCTTTACCAGGAGGCGGAGTTGTGACCAAATAACGCCCTACCCCAGTTTATGGTTTCCGTTTTGTTTTAATGAAATGTAATGAATGTTTCAACAATATTCTGCATATTCATAATACTCTGCATTTTCTCTGTACAATCATACATGTGCGAATGTTTTTGAGTGTTTTATAAAAACCCAACAAATATCGCGAAGCAGGGAATGTTTTAAAACTTAGTTTAACTCGGTTTAAATGTTCCCAAGCAACTGCCCTGCCGCCGTAAGAGAACATAGGACACGCCCCCGGCCGAAGTTGATAAAGCTGGCTGCTAGCCAAAAATCTCTCTCTTGGCTTCCTGCTTCTTCTCGGATCCTGTCTACGGATGGTCCGCTCCCTGCGGGGACCGCCCCGTCTCGGCTACCTCCCAACGCTTCGGGCCTTGGGGAAACGGACCGTGCCTGCTCACGTGTTTACTCTAGCCAACGAGCACTCGCAGAAGCAAGTCTAAACTAGTGAAAGCTAACTTCTAAGACTTCTCCTCAGTGACCCACAGTTTATTTGTAAAGACTTTATTTTTCCCGCTATCCGGAAGTCTGCTACTGTCAAAGCTAGCTAGCTTCAACAGAACGCTTCCGCCTCAACGCTACGCCGCCGCACAGCAACCCATCTGGATCAGGTGTACATTACAACCACTCTGCCCTTCTGTACCAGGCAGGACAAGCCAACTTCTGGAGGACGCTTTGGAACTTGTCGGCCTCCCTGCACCAATCCCAGGACCAGAGTGAGTTTCGCACGTGGCATACACCGAGCCTAGCGTCTGAAACGTGGCCTGTTGAAGCACTGACTTGTTAGACCAAGCTGCTTCCCTCAAATTCCCCTTTGTTAAGTTTCCATCATCTAGATTAACATGTCTAAACATTCCTGGTTTCACGATACTCTCTGAAAGCAAATGTTTATCCCTGTGTTTATCCCTTGCTGTGTCAATCCTTTCCCTGTTCCCACCATGTTATTCACTATTATTGATTTGTGTAATTTTTAATAAAATCCCATAAAAGACATTAAGGTTTCTCTGTTTATATTAAGAAATGTTCGAAAACTAGGAGAATTCTCTTCCTTTTAGATTAATGAGACTAGATTAAACAGTTTCTCTGGACCTGTCCAAAACCAGGGTGGTGTCCCTTTAATTAGAAATTTATTTTAATAAATTAATATTAATATCAAAATTAATTATTAAAATTATTAAAATGAATCTGGTATGTGTTCATGCAACATTGCTTCATACACTACACTTATCTTTATTTGTCATGCCTCCATGCCGTAAACTCCATGGGGGAGTCCAGCTGAACAGTGAATATTTAGGGGCATTTCATTCCAATCACATGTTTCAGTCTGTTGGATTTATCAACAGCCGGTTGTGCGTACACCAGGATTGGCCTGGTACTCACAGTTTCATAAATCCCACGCACACTTTTTCACACAGATCTGCACTTGTTTACGCAACTTTGATAAATGAGGGCCAATGTCTCCAGCCTCCCTCGGGATCTGGTTGAGTCTCTGACAAACGTTCCCAACAGATTCTCACAGTACATTTGGGCCTGCCAAATCTGTCCAGCTTCCTCCCCCGCCATTGGATCCAACTCACCACCAGGTGGTGATCAGTTGACATCTCTTCCCCTCTCTTCACCTGAGTGTCCAAGACATGTGGCTGGAGGTCAAATGAAACAATCACAAAGTCTAGCTCAGAAGTCCAATAACAGAACACTGCTCAGGTTCAGATTGGGGGAACCATTCCTCCCAATCACGCCCCTTCAGGTGTCACAGTCGCTGCCCACGTGAGTGTTGAAGTCCTCAGTGGAGAGGGATAATTCAATTTTCTCTATTTATATCATTATTTATTTGTGATGATACGTCGTTCTATTGAAGTCCTCCAATAGAACAATAGAGTTCCCAGTCAGAGCGCTTTCCAGGACCCCTCCTAAAGTCTCCAAGAAAGCTGCACTGCACTGGTAAACTCCATCGCATGGTGGCTGAGTTGGGGAGCTATGAGCAAGCCACACCAGCCCGCTGCCTCTCTCTTACTCCAGAGTAGTGGAGTCCATCCTCTCTCGAGGAGTTGGGTTACAGAGCCCAAGCTGTGCATGGAGGTGAGCCTTACTATCTCTAGTTGGTATCTCTCAACCAGTTCAGGCTCCTTCCTGAAGTAGCATTTTATTAAACTTAACTGTGCAGTCTACATAAAATATCAGAGGAGAGGGATAATTACACTTTCTCTATTTTTATCATGATTGGGGTGCAGGTGGCAGAGTGCTTAGCACTCCTGCCTCATAGCAAGAAGGTCGTGAGTTCAAAACCCGGCCGACTCAAACATTCTTGCTGACTCTGGTCTTTCTGTGAGGAGTCTGCATGTCCTCCACGTGTTACCGTGGGTTCTCTCCGGGTACTCCGGCTTCCTCCCACCGTCCAAAGACATGCATCTTTAGGTTAACTGGCAACTTAAAGTGTCCCTAGTGAATGAATGTGAGTAAGAGGACCCCCTCGAAAACGAGATGATTCATCTCAAGGGATTAATCCTCACAAAAAAAATGTGAATAAATAAATAAATAAATTTATTTGTGATTATACCTTCACAGCTCTACCTTCATTTAACAAACCAGGTTTTGGGATAGACCCTCTATATGTGTTTCATTTTAAAACTCAACAGTAGTATTACCTCAGCAGCTTATTATCAAAGCTCACCTGATATAGATTAGTGAGTAAAGGCGCTTGTCTGGTTACTCTCCATGGTAAAGCTCAAAGAGCGTTTGTGAAGCTCTGACAAACTGTTACTACATGAAGTTCGCTTTCTTTTCTATCGCTGCTAACAACAAGATGCTTTCTGAATAACTTTAAACGTCTGTTCGTGCGTGACCACGCAGTTCTGTGTGCTCTGTCTGTGAGCGTGCAGCTACTTGGCATGTCACTGTGAGCAATCTCCCCGCTGCTGTCGTCTCATCTCATCTCAGAGCTGTTGTGCCAGTAGTTCACCTTTTGTTGGGTCAGTTGAGGCACCCTGGATCCCTGAGCACTGATTATATTGAAGGTGAATTCTTTTCCTGATTTGTTGCGCCCCTGGAGGTCACGGCGCCCTTAACATTTGCCTTTATCACCTAATGGGCGAGCTGGCTCTGACTACCGTCCAATCCACATAGCACTGACCCCAAGGTTCCTCCCAAATAACTTAATATGACTCTTCATCTTTAAAATTTAGGCTCTAAGCTTAAACTCTTGTGGTCAATTGATTTACTGTAATAAAACTCAAAATAGTGTGCAAAAATTTGCACTTGTGGTTATGGCCATTATGTGTTTGATTTCTGAAGAATAATTGTGTTGTGCTTTTGTGTGTGCCACTGTTGTACGTCATAAAGAGTTGGGAAAAAGAGCAGTGTAAAAGTACTTTAATCAAAAATTTTAAACAAAAAGTATGACTCTAATGCTCTTAACTAGAGTCATATAAGTATGTGCAGAGTGGTTAGCACTACTGCCTCACAGTAAGAAGTGGTTGGAGAGGCTGTGGATGGGATGAATGGAAGCATGATGTAAAGTGCTTTTGCTGCCCAATAGAGCTCCTGGAGATGTCACCCAACCCGAATTTAGGCCGGTGTCAGGAATCCGCTGCATCTGTAACTACATCAGTAAAACATTAGTTTAGTAAAAACTAAACTGTAAAAAAACAGTTCTCAGTACATTTTTTTACAGAATTTTTGCATGATGCATGTGTGGTGAAGCGGCAGCCCAGGGTATTACTGTGCTAAATAAAGTCTGTCCTTTTAGATCTACACTGCTGCTGGTGCTTTGCCATTATGGCCGATTAAACGCATTTAGTCAAGTGGATTCTGGAGCTCTACAAGGGTGGTCACATGGAGGTCACCATGTTTTGTCACTACACATATTTCTTACATTATCTGTACCTGTGCCCCATGCTGTTTTCTTTTCCTTTTATCCATCTTTTGATCTGCTACTGTCAAAAATGGTGTTCTTGCAGAACAGACCTTGGCCTAATTGTGTCACACTGTCAAAAACAGATTCCCAAATGAACTGAACTCAAAGTCACGCTCAACTTGTGTTTTGCTTAGGTAACATTTTGAAAGTGGCCTGATATTTAAGGCCTGGTCCCTTGGTAGAAGCAGAAATATGGCTCAGTGTAGCGCTCATCAGTTTCCATTCCCCAGAGAGAATTTAGCGGCTCACACTTCACCTGATTACAACACGAGAAGCGAATCATCTGCTAGGAACTGCTCCTAATTATGGATATCATTTATCACTTGACTTTCCATTGTCATTTTATTTTGCATAATTCATTTTGATTATCTAAACCAATGCCATAAGACACTTCCTGAAAAACTGATTCAAGGGCAGAGCTGAATTTCATTTAAGTCTACCCTCATATCACCAAATGCGTGAATACAAAAACATTTCCATCAGATTAAAAGAGTGGAAATAATATCTTTGAAGGTAGTAATTTTGCTGATATTCATGGTTCATTTCAGATGTTTGTGTTTGAAAAATAAAACAGCCTGATGTGGCGCTGGCTGTGACTCACATCGTGTTCCTGGAGACAAACTAAGTGACGATCTGTATCAGGTTTTAGTTTTGGCCACGAGGTGCTAATGGTAATCAATGGACTAAACAAAGACGTGTTCACTCCGGCTCGTCTGGATGCATCTTCAATAGAACAACACTTAGATTAATTAACTTCCTGGGTAAATTTTACACATATTCAATTCTGGACCAGTGCTTGTTTTGATGCTGCAAAGGTGCAAGGCCACTGCTGAAGAAAATAGGGCTTACACTGGCCAATAATATTGTGACCATTGTAAATAAAATTGTATACACATTACAGGGTTCGGATCGCATATAGCAGTTGAACAACAATCTTGGTAAATAACTATATTTGTGGTTAATTATTAAGGGTTCGTCCAGGACACAAACAACTAAAACAGGTTTAGAATGTAGGAATGTGTAATGTGTATGAATAAGGAGCGAATGTCGTCTTTGTACAAATAGAACAATATTCTTCAAACTGCTAACATTGTTAAAGCCTAACTCTATAGAACTGACTAGGAGTAATTTTGCCACAACAACATGTTGTTTTTATGTCCTTTTAAATATAATAATTATATTAATAATATGAGGATAAATGTGTATTCATTTCTAGTAGTAGCCAGTGAGGTGTACAGTATTTGTTGCTATTGGCAGATGCAACATTTTCCAGTGTTTTCTGCTCTGCCTTTTAAAAACCATTCTGCCTTTTAGCAGGTGGACCAAGTGGCTGTATATTTGACTTATATGAATCACACATGAGAACAATAAAATAATGCTTAATCTAGACATCCCTGATGGTAGGAGACAGAGTAGGGCTTTATTTAGCTCACAGACCATTTCAACATGTCCTCATGTTAAGCCCCAGAGCTGGACCTCAGAGTGTCATGGTGCACGGTAGACCAGATACATGTGCACAGACCAGAGGTTGTTTTGGTGGAGACTGTACAGTGATTTTAAGAGAGCTTTAAACACAGGACACAATCATTATGGCCCTAATCCCCGTAGAATGTAGTTTGTCAGTCTCACTTTAAGAACAAGGATGTTGTTATAATAATAATAATAATAATAATTGTTATATTTATATAGCGCCTTTCCAGAGCTCAAGGACGCTTTACATATCAATTATTCATTCACTCCACAGTCACACACTGGTGGTAGTAAGCTACATCTGTAGCCACAGCTGCCCTGGGGCAGACTGACAGAGACGTGGCAGCCATTCCGCGCCTACGGACTCTCCGACCAACACCTTCAACATTCTTACACATTCATACGAGGCAAGGTGGGTTAAGTGTCTTGCCCAAGGACACAACGACAGTATGAACTGTGGGGAGAGTGGGAATCGATCCTACTACCTTCCGGTTGAAGGACGGCCGCTCTACCACTGAGCTACTGCCGCCCCATATATATATTATATCCCTAACTGTCATCTGGAAAGATTAAAGAGTATTTGCATAAGCCTTAAACTGTGTGAGAATTCTAATAAATCTATATATTTTATAACAAAGAAAGGTAAAACTAAAATGCTGTCATGAATTGTCTGGTTTCAAAAGAAAGGAAAATAGTAGTAATTGTAGGGTGTGATCTCACATCTCTTATTTGAACAGCTGCTTCTATTGTAACAATCTGCATTGATTTGTTTGGCCGGCAAACAATAGGACTAATCATGTCCTATTGTGTCCTATGAGTTGTCTAGGATATATGGACACAGAGCTGTGGAAACCACTCTGATCCTTTAAGATTGTCTTCCAGTGGGTTCAGTCATGAACTTTGTTATAAAAGCAAATCAAAGACGGCACCTTAACGGAAATTCCTTAATGGAAAATGCTGTGGAAAATCAATATATCCCCAGTAAACACACACACACACACACACAAAAAAAAACGTGAACTGATTCCATTGAGTGACATTTTTTTTTATCACGAGTAACAGACTAACATTTTTGTGCCAGGGCCATTTTGCTTTAAATTTATTTAAAGCTTATTAATAAATAAATAAAGGACAACTTTTGCTTACTTCTAGATATGTTAACCTTAATCTGTTGTAGGAGATGTAATGTGACATGTATATATAAGAAGTACGCTGTTATAGCCCTGCAGAATGCAGTTATGATGTGTTTTTGATTTGTTGTCTTAGTTAAGTGAGTCTAACACATCTCGTCCTGATCAGATCAGCGCTGGTGGATTCCATGGTCATTTAAAAAGAGGCAGGGGGAAAAACATTGTGTGTCAGTCTGTGAACTACTGCTTCTGATTCTGTAAACACACAACACTGAGTTGTTCAGATGAGACATGGCACTGAGGTCTGGGAGAGTGTCAGGGGAGGCACTAATAACAGCCTTCAGAGTCACCTTGACAAGTGGCCCCCGCGTGCTTGCTCCTGCTGCGGCATTGGCACAAGTTATTACACTTATTTGGACACATCCACACTAACACATTCCCATTTCATCACAGCAGTGTGGAATAAAAAATATCCACAGATCTGTGGATGCAATGATAGTGCATGTGTGTAATCAGGGGTAGGTTGTGTCAAATTCACTCAAACAAACTGAAACTTACCGCTCAGCCTTCAGTAGCACGATTCTATGGAATAAATCATGAACGCACAATTCCAATGCCATAGAGTCTTCATTGTTCAACATCGCAACAACAAAACGACCAGAGTAGACTTCCCCAGCTTCTACTAAATATTGTCTCTCAACCTAGAGCTTTTATACATTTTCCACATGACAGGTTTTTAACAATTTACAACCTCTTTTTTTTTCCAGTGGGCCAAGGACCCCCTCCTTGTCTAAAGGCCCCCCTTCTTGTTCAACTTTGCTCTGGTTCCCCTGTGACATCACTCTCGGTGCCAGGCACACATGTCTCTTATCTTTAACTTAGATCTTCCCTGTGTGTGTGTTCATTAAACTTATCATGTTAAAACCATACACTCTGACATTATGTTCTCTTTTCTATTAATATGTTTCTAGATGTATTACATATAACATCCTATTTAATTATAAACCATGCATAAGTATAACCTATATCACATAACATAAACTCATCATGCATAAATGAATAACTAAATAAGTATACAAAAATAAAACATATAGCATCCAAAATATTACCCCACAGGTACTGAAATCCACCGGAGGTTTTCTCACAGTAGTGAGTCACCACTAGCCTGGCCCCTGGACTCTGTAGCATTGTGGGCACAGGCAATGAAAAATAGTCCAGAATCCTCAGACTACAGTGCACAAGATCACATGACAAAGAACTGATAAATGTGGGTAATGTTTGTCTGGGGCACACATCCTGAATACAGGTTTGGGAAACATGGTCAATATGCAACCTGGCCCTTAGATGGCAATAGAATTTGCATACTACAAGTTCAAAGCTTTTAGGGTGGTTAATCAGGGGCGTAGCAAGCTTTTCAAAAGAGTGGGGGATGTGTGTGTGTGTGTGTGTGTGTGTGTGTGTGTGTGTGTGTGGGGAGAATCTCCCTCAAACTACAGCTTCATTATCATCTTGTAGACCACTTTTACTATAAATAATCTGTAATCTAGAGTGCTACATCTTTCCCTATGTGATGAGATCATATCCTCCCTGACTAAGTGCAGTATGAGCTGACTCTGACTCTCCCAAGGAACTTCAGCTGTCAGGAGAGAGCTCCCACAATG